>JASGXE010010123.1:0-15286 GCA_030068105.1 Sinentomon sp. SZTP_YWyxl
ATCCACGGGTATGGACAGAAACCTCCGTGGATACGGACGAGATTGGACATGGGTAACTATACCCGTGCAGGTCTCTACCTAACAGAAAATTGATGGAAGAATAGACGAAAGCGGGGAAGAAAAATTAGAAAGACACCAAGAACCGCCAATAGCCTGCCTAGTGGTTCTTGTCAACACAACTGCAAAAAAGAAACCGGGTCAGCAAAGATGTCATTTGCCTACAAGCCGAATGTCCGAAAACCTGCTTAGACCACAGATAGATTTTCTAGTTTTGTCCTAATAACATTGTTAAAGTGGTCGTCAGAATAATGGAGCACATCCACAGGAAGGCAGAGGCGATTCCACAGGAAAAGGCTGCTGTGATAAAACGAGTACCTATGTCAATATTTTTCGAAAGAACAGGAGGAAAGAAGGTCAAAGGTTTTCTACCTTTGACGGCGTAGGTGTTCCACCTACGCTGTTGAAAAACATTGACAGGCATTCGTTTTTCCACCGCAGCATTTTTCTGTGGAATCAGCTTTGCCTCCCAGTAGGGCCTAGATGTTCTCCACTTTCCCGAGGAAAAATTCAATATAGTTGTTCAGGCGAAATGGGAGAACTTTATTCAGATGTCGGTAGGTGGTTGCTTCACCGATCAGCCCAGATTTTTGCTGGCTTCCCCCCCCATCTTAGTTAAGCATGTTGTGGGTTTAGAGAAGGATTTTTTGCTATTTACTTATTCGCTCCCCCCTTTTTTCTCCATTTTTCACTGAAATCACTGTCAGGGTACATGCACCGGACAGCCGGACAGGACCGCCGGACAGGACCTCCAGACTGATCCAGACGGGTTAGGTTAGGTTAGATTAGGTTAGGATAGTCTATCCTGACCTAATCTAACCCGTCCGGGTCGGTCCGGCATTTCGGCGGTCCTGTCCGGCTGTCCGGCTGTTTTTTTTTATTAAACTGCCCCCCCAGTTCGTACTCACAAAACGCCAAAATCCATGGCAGTGAAGGAGAAAAGGCAAAGCGCAAGTCGAATGTTTGGCCAGCAAAACGACCCCGTCACAGGAAAACCAAAAACGTTTGGACAACAAAATGACCTCGTCGCAGACAAAACAACAATGGGAGTGAGAATAAAAGAATAGGTAGCCACCAAACCAAGCAAGAATTGATGAAAAACGAACCCGAGTGGAGTGGTTGAGCAGCAGGAAATTCAGTCTCAAAATTGACCACAGATGACGGCAACAGCCAGTAGGCAATCGATGAGATGTAATAGGAAATTTCTTTATTTTTTTTTTATTTCTTTATTTTAATTTAATTCCGTGGATCAGTTGAAGATGGAAAAGGGGGATCAAGGGCCCTCCAATCCATTGCCATTGGCAGAGTGAAAATGGGCAGCAAAGATGGAAATATACGAGAAGTAGATAGTCATGGAAAAAACCAGGAGTAGCACTCACCTCATGGGTAACGATTGTTGTTGAACATTGTCGGTTGCAGGAAAGAAGGCAATTCATAATAATTCAGGCCATTGACAAGAACAGGCACCAAAATTTCAAAATGAACAGCCCAGCAGATTAAAAAATCCAGCAGGCAATAGATAGAGTACCTAAGATGGAGTAGCCAATGATTGTCCATCACCAAAGTCCTAAATAAAACCATTGCCAAGCAGGCAATGGTAAAGAAAATAATAACAACAATTAGGAACAATGCAAGGACGATAATTCAAGCCTACCTAGCAAATTGATAAGCTTAACAAAATAACTCTGAATGGATATCTTCCTGCCTACAAAAGGCTAAGTACACACCAGCCTTGAATCAACCTAATCTGTTCCCATTGGAAATGTAGGACATAAAAGACCTACAACTGTGAAGATATGTGTGAGACTCCTACAACAATGTAAAATGGACATGGGTTAGAAAAATGCAATTTCAATCAAGTTTTTTATTTTCATTTTTATTTTTATTTTTTGAGGTATCTACCTTCCTTCGTGACGAATCTCAGTTGCCAGGGAGGCCCACCTACTCAAACCCAAAACAAAAAAGTTCAAGTGGATCAAAATTTTCATGCCATATGAAGGTGCTGAGTTTCTGCCGAAAGGATGGTAAGTTGCAAATGGATGTAACAGAAGGTGGGAGAGAGTTCCACAGAAATGCTAAACGGTAAGCCAAGCAAGTCTTACCCAATGTTGTAGGGATGTGCGAATCCTTTCGATTCCAAAAATCTCGAATCCGAATCTCTCTTTTTTCAATAAACTCGAATCCGAGCCGAATCCGAATCCCGGTGAGAAAATCGAACCCGAATCCGAATCCCAAAAAAATCTCGAATCCGAATCCACTCGAATCCAAATGGGCTCGAATCCGAATCCTCCTCGAATCCCAGAACAGGGGAAGATGCCAACAGTAGGTAGGTACTTTTCTGCGGCGGTGTACAAATTTATTTGCCATTTTTTCCAGTTTCCACATTATTTTAAAATCATGATTATCAATGCAACTGTTGAATGAAAAAGTAATGTTTGAGTGGCAGTGTTATGAGATTCATGGGAGGTTTTCTGCGGTGCCAAGTTGAACATTTTTCTCCCATTTTATGTAGATTCTTGGTACCGACAAGGTAGAAGGTATGGTAGGTATAGGTAGGTAGTAGGAGTGTACCGGATGACAAAAAGGCCTTACGCACGTTGCAAGTTCCACAGCCACAGCCATCACTTTGTGGCATCCTGCATAAATTTGCTCACATGCTGCTCCGCGTCACTGTTCAATCGAGATGTCAGATCGTGAACTGGCTTCAAATTCAGGTCAGGCAGGCGACAGACAGGGCCACAGGGCTCTGCGATCAGTTTTTTTGCCTCGAATCAAATATCGAATACAGGACGTAAAAAATCGAATTCGATTCGAATCGAATCGAATCGAGTCGAATACTAGCCTGAAAAACTCGAATACGTAGGTATCCAATTCAAATAGGAAGTCGAACAATTTTCTGAAAATGACCGACGCATGTGCCTACCTACTTGTAGCTCGATTGACCAATTATTTTGCTTTTCTCTTTGTTGTTCCACACACACTGGAAATCCGAGAACAGTAAAATCATTGTAGTCTAGTCTGAAAATCATAGAATAAAGTAGGTACCTACAGTGTCATCTTTCTCTGGTAATCATGGAATAAAGCAGGTGGTAGATACCTCCTACCAACATCATTTAACCATTTTCTCTTGTAATTAGTGTATAAAGAATCCATTTTACGTAGGGTGATTTGCATTGCCTAAGTCTTTGGTCTGGTATCATAGGCTATTTGGAACAATGCTGCAACCATTTTCTAAGAGAATTTGAAAACCAACCAGATGGAGCAGAACAGCACAGGCTTAGATTTCAGCATTTGCTTCAAAAATGGAAACCCTTTTATGCATTGACTCTTTGATCGTCCGGTGTCGGTAGTTGTCATCAGCCGGTGTCGGTCGCTGCCAGCAGCTTGTGTCAGTCACTGATTCAGAAGCCGGGTCTGTAAGCAGCTTATTCAGCAGCCAGTGTCGGTCGATGTCAGCAGCCGATGCCATCGGTGTCAGCAGTCGGTGTCGGTCCGTGTCGGCAACGGCAACCAGCCTATATTGGTCACTGATTCAGCAACGGGTGAAGGTCGCTGATTCAGAAGTAGGTGTCGGTCGCTGATTTACGTAACAGCCGGTGTCGGTCGCTGAATCTGCAGCCGGTTTCAGTCACTGATTCAGTAGTTGGTGTAGGTCGCTGCTGTCAGCAAACAGTTTCGCTCATCGTTGCCCGCAGCTGGTGTCGGTTACAGATGTCAACACGTGTCGGTCTTTACCAATGTCACTAGCGATGTCGGTCGCCAATTCAGCAGCCGTGTCGTTTGCTGGTTCAATGGCTAGTGTTAATCGCTGATTCGGCAGCCGGAGTCGGTTTGCTGATTCAGCAGTCGCTGCTGTTCGCAGAAACAGATAGGTAGTGTCTCTCACTGATATCAGCACAGCGGGCATCCTGTGGTGTCGGTCGCTGATGTCTGAAAGTCTAATGGCACTATTCTGTTGGCCGCTGATGTCAGTAATCAGCAGCTGGTATCGGGATTCGGGACACTTTTCAGCAGCCGATGTTGGTCTGATTCTGCATCCAGTGTCTCACTGATTCAGCAGCCGGTGGGTATTGGTCGCTGATTCAGCAGACTGTGTTGGTCGTTGTTTGTTACCTTACCTACCAGCAAACGGTGTCTGCACCTGATGACAGCAGTTGTCGGTCGCTAATGTCACGACGTCAATGTAATGCAGATAATACAAGATTGCGAGTCGAAATTGGAAGTCAGCTCTTGTTTTGAAAACTTTAAACTGAGAACACTCTCCTCTTGACGAAAGCAGTGTGTTGGAAGTCAAATCCACCAGATCCTTTTGGTATTGGTACCTGCGTTTTGTGCGTAATGCTTGCTTATCCAACACTATATTTATTGGGTAAGCAAGCATTCCCAATCATTTCAAGCAAGCATTCCCAATTCCCATAGCAACAATAATTTCCCAGAAAAAAATGTTTCCGACAGGATATCTTTCCTTTGACAGATGACAACTCAGGTTTTAGTTGTTGACATCTTTCCAGTGGCTGGACTGCCGCTGGACCAATACCCAGCCACCAGAAAGATGTCAACAACCAAAACCTGAGTTGTCAAAGGAAAGATAGGTATCCCATCGGAAACAATTTTTCTGGGAAATTAACAAGCGAGGTGGTGTGGTGCGTGTGTGTGTGTGGAGAAACCAGACAGGTTCCTCCAAGAGCAAAAAACGCCTTCCTTGCTTTGGCCTAGTTGAGTAACTGGCCACAAGCTCCAGCAAGCTAGGGTCACTGCCAAATTCCAAAAATCCAGTGCACCACCAGCAAGCAGCCAGGCAGTCCAGTCCCATCACACCACCAGCAGCCATTTGTTTGTTTTTACAACCCAAACAGCCCCAATGCCGTACAACAAGTTGCCATCAGCCATTGATGATCATTGCAGAATCCCCAAAAAGAACAGGTTGTCAGGTTCCACCTCCACAGTGACCAAGTTCAAAAGTTGCAGTTTTCGTGGTCCTTGAATTTTTTTTAAAACTGGGGACATGGTCCCCCCGCCGATGAGTTCGAAGGACAAAGAGTCCGGAGTCAGAAGGTAAAATCCAACGCCAATGGACCGACACAAATGAGCAACAGATCAGTGCACCAGGCACCACGTCAAGACGTTATAAAATGGACATTGCTCAAAAGAGGACAGCGCATCGGTTTCCAAATAAGGTGGAGGATCAAATCTGGCGATGCAGACAAATTGCCAATGGGCAATTATTTGTTAGTGGCAATGTTCATTTTTCATACAATGTTAAAAAGAAAATAAAGTCAAAAAGCACAGGTCATACCTTGCATAAATGGTCAGATGCAGATTGCAGATGTCATCGAGTCCATTGTAAAAGAGGTGAGCAGTTCAAATTGGTGCAGGTTGCAGATATGAATTGTGGCCCATTTAGTTTTATTTCAGTCGAGAAGTGACAAGGCCACACGATTCAGTAAGTAGACCCTATGCAGAAATTAGCATGCCAAAGAAAAAAAAAAGGAGAGAAAGAAATGGGGGGAAGAAATTAGTAATTTTGCCATGAAGACTAACTATCTAAACATCTAGTTTTGAAGAAATGACATCAGTGAATTGCTTTTCAGGTGACTGCAAGATTTCGGCTGGCAGTGCAAGTTTGTTCCACAGAAAAATTTTGCGATTAAAAAAGGAATACCTGTCTACATTTTTGGAGAGTATAGTTGGCACAAAGGAAATTGCCTTGCTAGCTCTTGTATTATGGTCATTCCGAGTGAAGATCCAGGGCCCATCCCCCCAGCCACCTTTGTTGATAATGCAATTCCTGAATGCAGACAGTCCATGTAGTAACCGTCTTTTGTTGAGGGAATCCCAGCCCAAATCCGTTAACATGCTTGTCACACTTGCATCAAAAGCAAAATTTCCTGTTACGAACCTAGCTGCCCTTCTTTGCACAGCCTCAATGGCATCAATGTGACATTTTGATAAGGGCTCCATGTGGTGGTAGAATATTCTAGCAAAGGCCTTACAGTTGAAAAATACAGAATTGACTTTATACGCCGTGAAGCATGATTGTAATTGCGAATGAGAAAACTTAGTTGATGCCATGCCTTTTTAACAATCGTTTGGATATGGGGAGTCCAACTGAGCTTGCTGTTAAAATTTAAACCCAAGTACTTCACACAATCTGGTCTGGATAGCACAGAGGAATTCACAGAATAATCAAACAACAGGGGGTTAGTGGAGGATGAAAATGACATGGCCGAAGTCTTGGAGATGCCAATTTCCATTAAATTCTGCTGACACCAGTCATTTATTTGTTCCAGATCAGTTTGAAGCGCGACACAGTCCTCGAGGGAATGGACAACTCTGTACACCACGATGTCGTCAGCAAAAAGTCTGATGGGAGACTTTATGTGACGTATGAGATCATTAATATATATTAGAAAGAGAAGTGGGCCACAAACAGAGCCTTGTGGAATGCCACTAGTGACAGGTTGGGGATCTGATTGATCCTGGTTGATTAGGACCTGGAAATATCTATCGCTCAAAAAGTTACATATCCACAAGTATAGATTTTCTGGGATGGAGAGTTTAGAAAGCTTCCAACAGAGTAAAGGAATAGATACCCTGTCGAATGCCTTCACAAGGTCTATGAATATTGCATCTGTTTGAATTGACCTGCCTAAAGTTGACGACAAATCATGAACAAAACCTGTGAGTTGGGTTTCACAGGAGTGACCAGACCTAAAACCATGTTGGCCATGAAAGAAAAAATCCCTGCTTTCAAGAAGATAGCAAAGATACCCTGCCACCATCTTCTCCATCAACTTAGCTGATGCACTTATTAAGCTGATGGGCCTGAAGCTGGAAACAGACAGTGGCAGGCCACCCTTTGGAAGGGGCCTAACAATACTGCGCTTCCAATCCAAGGGTATAGAGTTTAATGCCAGGGAGGATGAAAAGAGAACAAAAAGAAACTTTGCCACAACTGTGCAGTGATTCTTTATGAACATCATGGGTATTGAATCGATAAGGTCAAATGTTGAATTATTACATGACCTTATTGATCTGACCAAAGCCTCAAAGGAGATAACATCAGCATCTCTAAGCAAATTGCTGGGACGTGAACAATCTGAAGGCATCGAGCACCCCTTACCATTCATATGCTCACGAATTTTGTGCGCAAATGAAGTGCAAATAGAGCCCGAATTCTTCTCTGCTACGGCAGGAGGGGTAACAGATGTCCTACTGCGATGGAATGACCAGAATTGTCTGGTGGTGATCACATCGTTCACCGCCAAACCCTTCAGGAATTTTCTTTCTGAGGCAAGAAGTTCCCTCTGATAGGCTTTTTAAAGTCTGAATATAGCGGGGGATTGATGCTGGGTGACTAGAACAGTTTTTGAACAAACTTGTCAGAGAGAGGTATTGAGATCTCAGCCTTGGGGTGAACCAATAAGGAAAAGAATGGTTCTCAACTTTAACATTTCTCTTTTTGGAGACAAACCTTTCAACGACAAGTCTGCACAACATCTTGAATTCAGCCCACAACTCTTCTAAATTTTGGGAAGCAACCCCAAAATCAAGAAGTGCAAAGTTTAAAAATCTATCCACTGCACTTTTATCATATTTACAGTAATCATACCGACCAAGCTCAGCAACAGCCACAGTTGGTAACGGTGGGGGGAAGCACAATCCACAGAAAAAGAAGCATGAATTGCCAAGTGATCACTCAGACTTGCAATCGGACGAATGGACAAAGGCTAGATTTCGGACAGTGAAAGATCAAATCAATTGTGGTACCCACCTGTGGGACTTGGAGATCCTTTGGGCGGGTGACAAAATTTACTACTTGTTGAAGGGAGAATCTGTCAATCAACCGTTGAAGCCCCTCCGGAAAACATCCAGAGAGGAGGCATCAAGATTGAAATCTCCAAGAACAAGCAAAGGTGAGTTGCCTATAGGCTGGCCATATGATGCTAAACGTATGGCAGAAAGGCACTCCACATGCATCTCTACAAAGCAATCCGGTGATAGGTGTGGCGGGCGATAAATAAGCAAAATGTAAGTTGTCGGATATGAGGACTCAAGAGCTACTAACATCAGCTCATATGCTTGCTAACGTAAACAATTTTAGGCAAGAAGCAAGATCGAATGCCAAGCAGAATTCCTCCACCAAGCCGAGAACGGTCTCGACGAAAAATCGAATAATGATTTGGTAAGATATCGTTTTCTGAGCAGGATTCATCAAGCCAGGTTTCAGTTAGTGCAATGCAATCAGTTTTTACTGAATCAAAGACTGGCCTAAGAGCATAACGTTTTGGAAGAATACTGCGAACATTGCCGAGAACCAAGGAGAACGGAAATTTTACATTTTGGGCGGCAGGATATTGGGATACCTCATTTGTACTTGGTGGTGGACAGTCGGACACAGTTATCTTGCCTAGCATAAAAAACTGTTTATGGACTTAACAATCTTGGCAGCGACAGCTGCTGCACCTTTTTCAGAGTAATGCAGGCCATCATGGGAAATTGAGGAGGCCTGCACTTCCCTCAGGTCCAGAAAGTTAACGTTCACCAGGTTCCTGCAGTAAGTCGAGAGCATGTCATTCAAGTCACTTATCTTTCTTGACAGCTCTGGATTACCTGGTTGTGTGGAACCGAGCCAACGTTAATTCCCAACGTGACATTTGGATAGGTTAGACCAACTGTGACATTCAAGTCTCCAATCAACCTGGTGAAGGCACGGAAAACGTCAGCAACAGGATAGTGTCTCACGTCCACCTCACCAATTGCCAAGTTGATCAGAACCCTGTCTCTTCCGGACAGACAGCCCAAACAACTCCGAAAGAGAAGATTAATGCCAGGAATAGTTAGTCCACCCCTCCACCTCGAGAACTGTGCGCACTTGATGCCAGCAAAATTTGGAAAGAGGCGTCTCAAGTTTGAGTTGCCAAGATTTATGACGGCAACATGACTGCTGTCACCAACACAAGAGGCAACAGCAGAAGTGCCAACAGCCATGTCCGCGTCAGACACTGCTTCAGTTCGCCCTGGAGCAGATTGTGCCATACCACAATCAATATTCCCAACTACAGAATTATTCGCTGCTGTGGGTGGAAGGGAGGCCGATTTCAGAGCGTCAATGGCAGTCTCCAGCTTCGCTATCCTACTTTGCAAACCCTTGATCTCTGCTGAGAATTTACAAACTTTGCATTGAAATGCAAGCCTCCCAGCATCTGCAAATGAAGCAGAGATGCCTGAAGATGCAAAGTTCACCCAATCTGAACACCTGTCACACTGGATCCATTCAGTTGTCGGATTGGCTTTGGTTTTCTTTGTTTTGCAAGCAGACCCCCTTTTGGAGCTCAATTGCGTTTGGCCAGGAGATGGGGATGGGCCCGGATTCAACTCAATGTCACCAGCACAGATTAAGATTGTTGAAAGGCAGAGAACGAGCTTTAAAGGCACGCCTCTTGAAGGCAACAAAACAGCAGCGCACCAAAAAATTTTCCCACTGGCGATAGCATCAGGACAAGATCTCTTGGCAAAAAGCGAAAAACCCCGGTGACTGGACTTTTTGCAGCTTTTTTGAGCGGGAGACGGAAGACAGAAAAGACCACCACAGCCAGGATCGACACTTGTGCAAAACAACAGAAGGTAAATTATTAAAAACAAAAAGCCCATTTTCAGGATTTCCCCCACGGCCGCCATTTTGAAAAATTGTTTGGCCAGCGAACGAAAGCAGCAAAAACGCGTCCGATCTCATCGGCGGCAAAAGAAGATGAATACAACATCTACCTACCCACCCTTTCCTGGTTGTTATCTTGAATGTGCTGCAAAAAGTCACCATGGCAAAAGAAAACTCAAAAAGAACGAAACGGACCACAGATTTCGCAACAAAACACCAAGAAAAGATCGCGAACGCACAGCACTGAGCACACACGTCACGAACCGGAGACGGCGGCGGCCATTTTGAAATTCAAAGATGGCCGACGGCGCATTCTTTTTTTTCCCAAAACGGGAAAACGCGATCGCGGCCGCGAATTTTTTTTTTTTTTTGAAAAGCGCGGCAGTATTTTTTTCCATTCGGTGTTTTTTGTTCCAAAAAATTGTTGGATTCGAAGCGATTTTCAAATCCTTTTGTCGAATCCGAATCCTGAGTTGCTCGAATCCGAATCCTGAGTTGCTCGAATCCGAATCCTGTCGAATCCTGACAACCTCGAATCCGAATCCCACTCGAATCCGGATTCGAATTTCGAATCCTGAATTTTCGAATCCGAATCCTGGATTCGGATTCGAGCTCGAATCCGAATCCAGGATTCGCACACCCCTACAATGTTGTATTGGGCTTAGGGAGAAGAATTTTCCTTGAGCCAAGAGCCCTAGTTGGAACAACTGAGCCTAATAATACAAAATTTAGCCCTTGAATTGACACCGAGTGTGAAAGAATCTGAAAAGCCAAAATACACTGTCGAAACAATATCAGCTGAAAGAAAGGCATTATATTGAACATCTTAAAAAGGGGTCGCGATGGAGTAAATCTATTTTTCCGTGCAACTAGCCTAATAAAAGATTTCTGCTTAACAAAAACAGGTAGGTAGTAATCTTGATTTGAAAGTGGAGCCCCAGACTTCAATTCCATACACAAGACGTGAGTAAACCAGTGAATAGTATAACTTGATCATTATCTGATTTATCAAAAGAGCGAGAAGCACGCACCATAGTAAAAAGGACAGAATTGAGCTTCTTTTTAAGAGAGGCAATATGATGGTTCCACTCCATGTGACAGTCAAAAGTAACACCCAAAAAACACATAGTGTCACCGAGGGGGATACAATCCCCATTTAAGCGAATCCAATCAGCAGCTGGTTTGGGGTCAAGGCCTTTGCGTTTCGTGTGAAAAATTACAAATTTTATCTTACTGATGTTCAGTCTGAGATTATTAACTGAGAGCCAATCAGCTGCAGCATTTAAGTCAGCTTGAAGTCTAGCCACCACATTTACAAGATTACCACCAGTATTTAATAAGGTACTGTCATCTGCATACAAAAACAAATCACTGCACATGCCAATGTTAAAGAAATTATTAACATAAATTATGAACAGCAATGGCCCCAAAACAGACCCTTGTGGTACACCATAGAGACACTCTAGAAAAGAGGAATACACCTCAGACAGCTTAACCCTCTGAAATCTACCAGCCAAATAGCTTTGGAGAAGTTTTAATGCAGAACCACGAACTCCATAGAACTCTAGCTTATCCAACAGGATTTTATGATTTACGGTGTCAAATGCCTTGGAGAGATCCAAAGCTAGGCAGCCTGCATATTCTCCCAAATCCATGGCACACAAAATCCGTGTGGCAAGCGAGGAAATAGCATGCGTTGTGGAGAAACCCCTCCTAAATCCATATTGATTTGGATGCAGAATGTTGTTGTGTTGCAAAAAATCATACAGTCTAGTAAAAACTATTTTCTCTGCAATTTTATTAAGAACCGGCAGCACTGAAATGGGCCTATAATTGGCCATGTCAGCACGTGAACCACATTTTTTATACACAGGTACAACTCTTGAGACTTTCAAAGCAGAGGGATAGACTGAGCTTAAAATTATGGAATTACAAATATGAGCAATTGGTGCAGCGCAGCTACAAAGGTTATCACGCATTTCCTTTGTTATCACGCAAATGAAGTTGGAGTATGTATAGTTCATTTTCCCTAGGCAAAATTCACATGCCATGAACATTGGAAAAGGAAAGAAAAGGATAGAATTCATAAGGTAGGCTGCTAAAAATCATGAACCAACGTACACATATCTACAATGGGGTGGAAGAAAAACACACCTGCCTAACCCTATGATAGCTACCTTGGGGAAAATGGAGATTTCACAGTACAGATCAAAAAATGTTCAATAAAAGTGGAGAAAAAAAAAAAGAAGAAAACAGATCTAGCAATGAATTTCAAAAGATTACCTATCTGGGCAGATACCTAATGGGACACAAACTGACTCGGAATTACCACCAGCCAGGTCACACCACCTTGTCCCCCCTCACCCTCTGTTTCAAGGTGAAATCGCACTGAACCGAGGAACTCAGCAATGAGCCACTCAGCCAAGCCAGTGGCAACCCTGCTATTTGTGAACACAACTGGAGGAGAAATTGGGATGAGGAAAAGGAAATGCAATTGAAACTGACATTTTAGATGTAACGCTTTGATAAATGGCACCCAGGCCCAAAAGGCGAACGCTTAGTTTGCTGATGATAGAGTGGTCAAGAGTCTGGGCTTTATTGCAGTGACAAATGCGTCATGTGATAAATTCATAAAATCAGTTGGAATCTTCAGACGATTCCATAAAAAGGTGCAGCGGTTCAGAAAAGAAAATCTGTCAACATTTTTGAGAAGTAGAGGTGGAGTAAAAGATACCAGGTCACCGGCTCTGGTAGACCCAATGTTTGGTGAAAGGATATCACCAAGGTCAGCCCAGCCACCCTCGCGAAGGACACATTTCCTAAAGATGGATATGCCATGAAGTTGCCTCCGCATAGCAAGGGTGTCCCATCCAAGCTCATCCCTAAGAAGAGATACACTGCTGTTGAAGGAGAAATTGCCAGACACAAATCTCACTGCTCTACGTTGAACAGCCTCGATGGCATTGATATGGCACTGCAGATGGGGGTCCCAGGTAGTGGTAGAATATTCCAGAAAAGAGCGGACAGTCGAGAAATAGAGTATCAATTTGACTCTTTGAGAAGCATGGGAATAGTGCCTGATGAGGAACTTCAATTGATCAGATGCTCGTTTGACAATTTGTGCAATATGTGGACCCCAGTTAAGAGTCGAGTTGAAAAGTACACCAAGACATTTAATATTATCTGGACGTGAAAGGATTGCTGAGTCGATATGATAATCAAATATTATTGGATGATTGGATGTAGTAAAGGACATCACAAACGTCTTAGCAGTATTGACACTCATGGAATTAGCTGCACACCAATTAGAAATGCTGTTGAGGTCATGCTGGAGGTCCACAGAGTGATTTGGGGATTTTATGACCCTATAAAGTACAATGTCGTCGGCGAACAATCTGACATTACAAGTGATATTTGCTGGCAGGTCATTCATATAGATGAGAAAGAGAAGCGGGCCACAGACTGATCCCTGTGGTATGCCACTCGTCAATGTAAGGGATTCGGACAATGCATTGCAGATGAGAACTTGAAAGTTTCTGTCAGAGATGAAGTTGGAGAGCCACATGAATAAGTTTTCAGGTATCTGTAGATGAGCATTGAGCAAGCTTAGATAAAAGGGTTGGGATAGCCACTTTGTCAAAAGCCTTCACCAAATCAATGAAAATAACATCGATTTGTAAGGACTTACCTAGTGCAGTGGAAATGTCATTTACAAATCCAGTCAACTGAGATTCGCAAGAAAACTTGGCTGTCCGGTTTTCAGGGACCACCACATTTGACACCTGCTTGGAGCCTGTTGATTTTGAACTTTTCGGAACCTTGCCACCACATAAATTTTGCAAGATGTGAACTGATGCCAAGGTTCGTTTTATTTCCATTCTTTTATTCCATTCGTTTTGTTCCGTTTTTTGACAAAATTAAAATGAAAAAAAGCAAGGAAGGTGTTTTTTGCTTCTTGGAGGTTCCTTGGCCAACCTATCCAGGTTTCTCCACACACACACACACGCACCCACAAAAGATTCAAAAATTCCCCAAAAAAGGAATTTTTTGTTTTTAATTCTTGTTTGTTTTTAATTCTTGTTTGTTTTTTAAATCTTGTTGTTTTTTAATTCTTGACACTGGACTTTGTCCCACGGTGGCGTCGGCGGGGGGATTCCGTCCCCAGAAAAAAAAACAAAAAAAAAAAAAAGGGGGAAACACCAATTTCCCCATTCGTCCACCCAACCACACTCTGCCTTCTTCATCGCTGTCGCTGTGGAATTTGTGGGCGCATTCAATTTTTTTTTCGAATTTTGACTTTTCAACGGGTGCGAGGCGATTTTCAAATTTTTCGTCAAAAAAAATAACGTCTTATCGGAATAAAAAAAATAATGTCTTACCGACACACCGTAATTTTCCAGTTGGACATTCTTCCGGTTCGACGTTTTCCGATTTGACGTTATTCCGGTTAGACGTTTATTTTTTATTTTTTTTTTTTTAAATGGGGACAGAGTCCCCCCGCCGTCGCATTCGTAGGACAAAAAGTCCAGAGTCATTTTTAAAAGTAAAAAAAAAAAAGACCGATGCCGAGGAAAGGCGCACAAAACATCCAGTGCATCAAAGCACGATGTCAACAAATAAGGTCATGTTTCATTTTGTCAGAAAGGGAGTGAATTAGATTAATTGGTGTCAACCTCTCCATTATGGCATTGGAAAATTCAATTTTCGCCGGAAAAAGATTGGGTAGATAGGTAGGCGAATCAAGTTATTGAATAACACGACAAGTGGCATGCAAAACAAGTCAAAAAATGGAACAAAACGAATGGAATAAAAGAATGGAAACAAAACGAACCTTGGCAACAGTTCACATCTTGCAAAATTTATGCAGTGGCAGGGTCCCGAAAAGTTCAAAATGAGCAGGCTCCAAGCAGGTGTCAAATATTGTCAAAAACAAAATTCAGTGGCCGAGCCAAATTCCAACATGGTCAAATAGTGCAGGTAAACCAGAATGCATGTACCCTAACAGTGATTTCAGTAAAAAATGAAGAAGAAAAAGGGGGGAGCGAATAAGTAAATTGCAAAAAATCCCTCTCTAAACCTACAACATGCTTAACTTAGATGGGGGGGGGTAAGGTCAGCAAAAATCTGGGCTGATCAAAGCAAAAATCGGTGAAGCACCTACCTACCTACATCGGACCACTATTATAGACGGCGGTCCAACCCGCCCGTCACGCTGTGTATTGAACGTCCGGACAGTTTTCAGGGTCAACCCGCCCATCACGCTGTGTTACGTCCGGACAATTTTCCAGGAGGCCGGCGGAAGATCGTCCGGACGTGAGACATTGCGCCGGCGGAATGTCTCACGTCCGGACAAATTTTTCGACGGTGAAAACTGTCCGAACCGAGGTGTGCACGCCGCACAATACCAACGATTGCGGCGTGGGCATTGTTTTTTGGGGGAACGGACATCGTTTTTTCAACACATTGGTTTGTTTCCGAGCAATTGGGTTCTCACGACGAAAAAAAATGAGTCCGAACATGGATTTGGAGTGTACCAAAAAAGTGCAATTTTTGCCGTTTTATTGAGGGTAA
>JASGXE010010124.1:0-19298 GCA_030068105.1 Sinentomon sp. SZTP_YWyxl
GAGGAGGTGTCTCAGCGTTCTTGAAAAACGAAAACACGAAGATTGAGACAACATATTAGACGACACATTTTATTTTTTTGGAGTCTGGCGGGATTTGCCCCATATCGAAAAGTTTGTTTTGTTCTATAGGCTGCGATGGAAGTGGCCCAGTACGGTTATTGAAGCTATCTAAATAAGAAGCAAGTTGCTTTTCGTTTGATGTTCAACTATGCACCCAACCTCGAAGTTGACGTTCAGTCGAAATGTTTTGCCTTTTCATGCGCAGTGCAATAGGAATTCCAAAAAAGACGGAACCAATTTTCTTTATTCTGTTTGATGAAGCATGATTTTCGGTGCAATTTCCTGAATTAATCTCCAGGCGCTTTCATGAGTCAATCCAGGCATTTCATATTCATTTGGGGGAATATTTGTTTATTTTTGGAGACATTAAGCAACTTTTTCCGTTTTTGGAAACAGCACTGAAACTGGAATCCATCGGCTAACGATGCCATAAACCAATAAATGAAAGCGCAAAGCATTCTCTTTCTTTTTCAAAAAGGCAATCTGGATCGCCTGAAAATTGTATTGCCCATCCAACGGAGAAACAACCGAACAAGATTGGGAACCGTTATGTGCACGAACATTGATCTTCCTTCATCTTTCTTGGAAAGTTGGAAAAATTTTGATTGAAAAGTTGACGAGTTCAACATTTTGTCATTGAAAATTTTGAACGAACCTGTTACGCTGATGGCAATAATTGATCAGGCTCATTGCAAAGAAAGGGTTATTCAAGCATCAGTTTGTGCACGGATTATGTCACGATGATCCGAGAAAGGTAAAAAAACCGGGGTTTTAGGAACGGTTAAACTCCACACGCTTAAAACAACAAGCTCGCCACCTACGCGCGAAATTCTCTTTCACGCGTTCCTAGTACTCAAACACTGCCCATTTGTTATTTTTTGCAAAATCATGATTTTTGCAATCATCAAACTGCAGTTTCCCAGGAACTGAATGGGGTCATATTCCCTAAGCGCGGTACATGCCCGTTGTGTGCCCGTTTTGGGTACGTTTAGTACCCTTGTACTGATGTTTGGTTTCTGGCATGAGTGAGTCATGAAAAATTCCGCACATTTATTGTAATGTTTAACCTGGTATATAACTAGATTGCTCTACCCGACCTACCTGCTGATATTGGTGAGAGACAGAAGGCAAGGAAAATTTCGTCTGATATGGAGGAAGGTCTGAAGGCAATCGGTGGTGAAAACCTAGTGAAAATAGTCGAATACAATATCAGATATCCCAATCAAAACCAGTTTGGTCGTCTTGTTTGGATGGATGAACTTGAGTTCTTTCATGAGGGAACAAAGAAATGGCAGAAAGGAACGTACGCCTTGTTGAACAGACTTTCTTATGTACGTAATGGTCATGATTTTGGTAAACAAACTATTTGTCGTGGTATGCGAAAGTACGCGATTATGCAAAAAGCCATTCAAACAGTTTCCTTGATTTATATGCTATCAAGCTTTGCGGGCCTTCCGATAAGAAACCCTCTTTCATGTTAAGAAACGACTTTTGATTGATTTGGTTTGATTGAATGACTGTATTTTTGGGGGGTTTCCCCACTATCATGCATAACAATAACACATTTGCACAAAAAAACAATAAGAAATGTAAAAAACAGGAAGAAACAGGCACGAGAAATCGGGCAGACAAATTACAAAGGCGAGAGCAAGACCAACGGCCGTATTCCCCATTGCAACTCAAACTCACCCTCAGGTGATACTCAAGTGAGGGTGGGTTTGAGTTTGAGGGTGAGGGGATTCTGTTTCCCCAATATTTGAGGGCCAACCCAGCTGGCCCTTACGTAGGTGGCACGTGAGGGACAACTCTGTCGCTGTGGCAACGTCAGAGCATAGAGGATAAAGTATTCCGACTCCGCGATGCGCTGAGTTTCCTGAAACCGGCCGCAGTGCGGCGCCACCATCGATAGCGATGATGGAGCGCGGTCTGAATGATACACATGTGTCGTTCTGCGGTGAGATTGGATCATGTGGAGTGCCTTGGGGAAAACGCAGCAAAGAGTTGTCGTACTTTTTGTGAAAAGCAAAGTTCTTCAGTGGCGGTCAGTGGTGATCAATGACTGTCAATGGTGGTGAAAAAGAAGGACTGAGGTCCAGCAAGTTGACCTAAAATGCTCGTTCAGGCTCTACAGGGTGATTTCTTCAGCGATTTCAGGGTCTGGGGATGTTTGGGCGTGTGTCAGGGTGCTTCAGGATAATTTTCAATCCAGTGAGTTTACTCTAACCCCCCTAAAATAAGCTGAAACAGAAACCTAAGCTATTGCGGTGCTTTGCAGATGGACTGCGGCCAAAAGAGGGGTGAAACATTTGCCAAAAACGCAAGAGTTTGTTGCGGAATACATACTGGGGGCCTTCCCTATCAGCCGTGGCCCAAAACTTCGCAGATATTTAGATTCGTGAGTCTTTCTGGCGCTCCAATGGCCAGCATTTGCAGAGACAAACGCGTTTGCTCGTGGCTTGATTTCGGTGATTCGTTGAATATATAGATTTCGTGGGAATTTCAGAATCATATTTCTCATCGTGCCTGTGTGATGCCGATTTCAGATATGAGTTTCCTGAAACTCAAGAGTTTCCTGAAACTCTCAAGAAATATTTAAAAATTCTACATTCGCAAAATTCGAATCTTTTCGTTCGAATTTGGATTTTCTCGCATATCGTATGGATCCCTATACTTGCGAAGCTAAACAGGAAGGTACATTTGATCGGTCATCGCACCACGGAAATGTGAAGGACAACCGCATGTGCAAACGGAGCAATAAACCAATTGGGCAAATTGCGCTGTGCATTGCACGGCAATTCTGAGTCTTTTTTATTTGACGGCTTTTTGTCAACAGTGCAAGCACCTGGTGGCCGCATCCTTTGCACGTACCAATCCGTGCCAGGCACAAGAGCAGGATGAAGGAGTGCCCACGAGCTATATACCTACGGCAAATTTTAAAGGTGGCCCGGCAGGAAATTTTTCACTGTCAAGGCAAAGGACCAGCTGTGGCGCAAAGTATATGGCCCGCAATTACGCATTACACTCGAGCGAAACGAATTGATTTTCGGACTGCAGACGGAATCCAAACAGATACAGGTACCTTTGACGGATCATATCCAATTGTTGGGTTTTTCCATGGAATGGGAATAGTACAGAAATAAAAATTCAAGGTATATCGGCGGAACCGGCGGAAACACCTGATATGAGCAAGCCGCCAGGCAGGCGCCGAAAGTTCGTTGGGCATTCCATGCGGAGTTTATTGCATAATTGCAGGATTGGACATGGCCAGCTCAGAACTTGAAAACCTTTTTGCTGTTTATGATGGGCTTGTACAGCCGGCGTTTGCTGGGAAGTTGTTTACAGTAGAACCAGGTGTTGCAGTTTTAAAAAGGAAAATTGGGTAGGGGCAACTCAAAAAAGCCTCCCGCTGGGACTTCGTTGCGCAAGTGTTCAGGGATTGGCCGAACGGGTTTTGACTGACCAATCACAGGGTAGCATCAGGACGCTGTTTCCACCCTGTTTTGCACATAGATATTGCAAGCAGAAATTGTTGTTCCTATATAGTAAAATGCAACAGAGTGTAGGGCTTCATTCCGCGTTTAAAGTTCGAAGCGAAAAGTTCAGAAAGTTTTAGCGTTCCTCCTTTGCGATTTTACCTTTAGAAAACACTTGAGATTTTTTCCGATTTTTTGTCCTGCGTTTGCGAGTGCTTGACTTTTTAAAGTCGGAAGAAGGGTGAGTCTTTGACTTTGAGTTTTTAGAACTCGAGCTAAGCCTCAGGTCTGTTGCTAAGATTCCAACGTCCTCGATTTAATTTGATTAATTTTTCTGGTTATTTTTCTGGTTAATTTCCTCAATTCAGACCAAGGTATTCGGATATTTTTGTCGTTCATACCACACATCCATATTGTTTTGATTTGTGGGTATAGTTGAATAATTTCTCAAGTTAAACCACCTCTGGGGGGAAATTCCCTGATTAATTAATTTTTGTTGGTACTGCGTCCTTTGATTATTATTTGGATAGCCGGGTCATTTTAAATATTTAGTTGGTTCTTTTTTTTTAGCTGTAGGTATTTAGCTGTCCGCACTTCCAATAAATTGAATAGATATTTTTCTGATTGCAAACAGTTAATTTGAATTATAGTGAATTGGTGATCGCTGACAAAATGTCAGACACGTATTGCAGCGTGGTAAATAAATTTCTGGCTATGATGCACGACACGCAGGGAAATTCGGGAACCTCGGAAACAAATGGACATTGTGCAGATGGCTTGCGAAATGGCCGGAATTCCTCGCGACCTTGCGCAAAACGATCCGCCGCGCGCAAACGCAGGCGAGGGAAATTTCGGGCCGCGTGCGCACGATGCAGTGAGAATACCAGAAAGTAACTTGATCAGTGTCGTGGCCGAAGTGCACGCACCACCACCGGAATACCAGCAAGAAGTTTCAGGAATTGGTTTCAACGCAATTTCAAATGGATTTGGCAACGTTGTGCCAACAATGGGCCAACATGTAAACGATTCTGGTTCTCCATCCTGCCCGCCTGGATTTCAGCCTCTGCACGATTCGGCCCACATTGCGCCAATATCGGACCGGCATATATCCGACTGTGCTTCTCCGATTTGTCCTCCTGGGTTCCGGCCTCTGATTCTTTCCGACATTTCGCCCATATTGGGCCCATCTGGTTCATCGATCGGTGTGCCTCCGGGTTTCCAGCCGTTGGCACATTCGAACACAGATGCCGATATTGAAACCATATCGGACAACGACATCAAGGAACTCGGCTTCATCAGCAAATCGACAAAATCACGAGATTATCCCAGGCGCCAAGGTGTTCGAACAAGGCGCTCTGGTGTTAACACAATGTCAAATGGCAAAATTCCTGAAAATCATGCCGGACCACACGATTCATCGTGGGCATCCATCCGCCCGCAATTCGATGATTCGTTTTCTGAATTGGTTAAATCCATAGCCAACCCCACCTCAGATTCCTGTGCAGATGTGCTGGATCCAGCGCAGTTTCCTTCACTCTTTGGTGATTCACAGGCAACACCGCCTGCACCCTGGGCTGTTCCGAACCCAGAACCTGCCAACACACAGCCGTTGGTACTTCCGCTTGCTAGTCCGAACTCGGACCTCCTGGATTTCGTGGCAGAGTGCCCAAGCCTCACGCCACCTCCTGAATTCCAAGACCTGGATTCAATCCTGAATTGCGTCACGATTTTTTCCCGGATTCTCCCATTGAGCAACCAGAACAACCAATTGTTGTTGTTGAACAACCAACCCAGCCGGCCGAGCCGCGGTCCGTGGGTCCGGTCCACCCGCATGTGCAAATCGCTGGGGTTTCATGCGTGGCTCGGAGCTCTGCTCTGCCTGTCGGCTTCATCCCGGCAGATGCACCTTCGGCGCCTGCATGCGTAACACCAGAAAGACCACTGAAAAGGATGCCACGGACCAGGAAACCAGCCCCGAAACCGGCTTCCCCACCAGGGCTGCTCCCCGTCAAAGGTTCTGGGTCGCGCACCAAACCCAAGAAGCGGTCTGGCTCGCCGCTTCTTCCTGGATTCATGCGTGTGGGCAAAACACCCCTCGTTGCTCCTGCTCAACCAGGCCCCAGCACCTCAATGGACCTGGCCCTGGCCAATCCAAATCCATTTGCAGTTCTGGCAGACACCCGCATCGAGGCGCGTCAGCGCAGATCGCCAACATCTCCAAACAAATCAAAGTCCAGCGCTGCATGGGGCGATCGCTCGACGAGCGCCCCAAAGGACCCTGAGCCTCCAGCGCCGCCCAGACCCGTGCTTGAAGCGGACCCCGTTCGTGGCGAGACGCAAGTGCTGGGTGCGCTGGCTCCGCGGTATAGGCAGAAAGGTGAGCGTATATTAAATGAGTTGGAACGTAGTGGCAAAGTATCTTGGGATGAAGCTGGTAAAGTGACAATTGGAGGTACAAAGGTGGAAGGAAGCAATATCGTTGATTTGGTGACTGACACGTTGAGAAAATCTGCCCATGCACCGAAAGGCTGGGAACCGTTTGCGCTCATGTTGGCCGAATCAAATTTCCCGAAATCGTTGATTGGCAATGCGGACAGGAGACATTTCATTCAGAGAGTGGAAACGGGTGGGTATAAATTGCCCTCACCAACGCCATCATCCATTAGTTCTACACCTGTCGGGCGAAATTCTAGTGCAAGACGTAGGACTGCAAGTACCGGCAGAACACCAAGGAGAGGACCGAGATCGAGGTACCCTGCTCGAAATTTGAGATGGGAACCCGTTTGAGACCCAAGGAAATCAAATTGCTGAAGAATGCATATTACGATTTGAGTGGTGAGGCAGGTTATGGTGGGGTTGAAAAATTGCGCAGGAAAACAGGTTTGAACAGGAATCTAATAAAAGAGTGGCTGGCTGAACAAGATTCCTACACTTTGCACAAACCTGCACGCCGTAAATTTAAACGGAACAGGATCCACGTTACAACTATAGGCGAACAATGGCAAGCCGATTTAAACGACATGCAACACCTTGCAAAGCATAACGACGGGTACAAGTATTTGTTGACCGTCATAGACTGTTTCAGTAGGTACGCTTGGTGTGTGCCTTTAAAGTCCAAGACTGGCAAAGATGTGAAAGAGGCGTTCCAGCAAATTTTTAACACTGGTAAGAAAGCCAACCCTGTTGGCTTTTACCCAAGAAAGTTGCAGACAGACAAGGGCAAAGAGTTTTTAAATTCAACGTTTCAGTCATTCTTGAAATCAAACGATATTGTTTTCTTTACCACCGAAAATTCAGACATTAAAGCCTGCATGGCAGAACGTCTGAATAGAACATTGAAATCTAAAATGTGGAAATACTTTACTCACAAGAATACGTACAGGTACATCGACGTGCTGGATAAATTGTTGAAATCATACAATTCGTCCGTGCACAGTTCGATCAAGATGGCTCCGGCTGCAGTCAACCAAACAAATATCTTGCAAGTTTATCGTACCCTCTACCCAATTTCAAAGAGGCTGCAAGCCGATCCGTTAAAGTTAAAAGTGGGGCAGTTTGTCAGAATCAGCAAGTTCAAACAAGTATTCGAGAAAGGATACGTACCAAATTGGTCAGAAGAAATATTTAAGATTGTCAGTGTTTTGAATCGTAAACCAACGTTTACAAGATTCAAGACTTGGCTGGAGAGGATATAAAAGGAGTGTTTTATGCACGAGAACTTCAGTTGGTTTCGGTTTCCAGAAACAAAAAGTACAAGATTGAGTCTGTGCTTAAGAAGCGACGTAGGAACAAGAAGTTTGAGTATTTTGTAAAGTGGTTAGGATATCCTTCAAAGTTCAATTCGTGGATCCGTATTTAACCATCGCTAACATAGTTAGCGGCCCTTTGAAATAGAGGATCGAAGCAAAGCTTCTCCGAACCAGTTAATATTCGCTATTCACCCATCGCTGTTCTACAAACAGCGGCCCTACAAACAGCGCCTCTTGAAATAGAGGATCGAAGCAACTTTTGTTTTGGCTATTTTCCCCTATCGCTGCACTTAGCGCTTGAAATAACCCATCGCTGTTCTACAAACAGCGGCCCTTCATGATGGAAAACTTTTATTTGACGTTGCCAAGCAATTCATCGATGGAAATGTTTCCCGAGAACACTGCTGCAAATTTTGTTACAAAATTGCATCAGTCAATTGAATTAAACAATCACACTGGATTGTTTAATCTATTTTACATTATGTTTCGTATCATTTTACAACGTAGGCAGAGGTTGCTACATAACTTTATCTAAAGTTGAACCGCAACTAAACTCTAGCGACTGGGATCCGATGGCAGGCATGCTCAAACTTGTTGATTTGGAGGGTGGCGAGGAGATGGGCATACATCCTGATGATTCGGATATACAGGTACTTGTGCCTTCGGGGAATTATTCTAAAATCGAAAACTTGATTTGGTACTTGAACAAACAAATTAACGGTTCTCTTGAGAGCGAAGCTCGAACTATTGATACAGGCTCGGCCTCTGGCCTCAATGAAGCTCGAACTGGTTATGCCAGCTTCAAGTACGACGAGTCATCTGGTCGTGTTTTCGTTAAAGTAGCAGAAAATATCAGGTTGCACTTTAGCGAAAATTTAGCTCCGATCTTGGGTTTCGATCACGAAAAGCGAGTTGTGAACGAAGCCTCAGGCCCGACCAACCTATATAAGGAAGTGCCGCAACAACTTTTTGTTTATTCTGACATTTTAGAACCACAGTTGATAGGTGACACGTCTGCTCCGCTCTTGAGAATAGTTGGTGTAGAAAATTCAGTTTTTGGGAAAGTTTGTGTTAAAACTTACGACAATCCGCATTACGTGCCCGTATTGCGCAGACAATTTGAGACCATACAAGTTGATATTAGGGATTCCACGGGAAACCTTGCACCGTTTGAGTACGGGCCTACCATTGTAAAGTTGCATTTTCGCAAAGTTTAGATTTAACCGGCTCGCACTTCGTGCTCTGGAAAATCTTTAGATTTGAGTTGTTAAACCATGAGAAGGAACGAGGTATTTGTAGGGCGCATGCCCACCCAAATGTACGAACGGTATTATACGGACCAGGTGGGGTCGGGCGTGGACAGTGTTTTCCACGGCCGAAAATTCCAGAGAGGACACGGGTTAGGTAGCGTGTTGGGTGGGTTGTGGAGACTGGCAAAACCGTTGCTGTTTCGAGGCGCTAAAGCTGTAGGGCGTCAGGGCTTAAGGACTGGATCGCAAATCTTGTCGGACGTTGTAGCGGGCGAGGACTTTAAGGTCGCTGCGCGGAAGAGGGTGAGAGAGGGTGGTGAGGCGTTGATGGAAAGAGCAGCGAAGAAGATGCGATCCATGCAGGAAGGCGGCGGCCGCGGGTATAAAATGAGGAAACGCAGGAGACTGGCTCCCAGTTACTCGCGAGTGCCCAAGCAATTCAGAGTTAAGCGTAGGTGCGCAAAGACCAAGCGTCCGAAGAGAACCAAGCGATCCAAGCCGAAACGTCGTGTAAAGTGTCGCGTTAGGTTTAACAGGAAATCGCGCAGTCCGTTCTAACATCGACGGAGCACGAACTTGTGTGTAGTAAAGATTTTATAATCGGCAAAATTGATCGCTCGAACGTGAGAAGAACAGAGTTTGACAGGAGTTTGATTGAGCAAGCAAGAGCTAAGAGTTCGTTTCGTAGAATATTTAACAGCAACGATCTTCGATCGCAGCCAAAAATGTCGTTTGTACATTCGCATTCGGTTGAGGCCACAAAGACAGAGCTCGATTTGTTTAGTGTGCCTCCAACACAAACGAGCATAGAGCATGGACGGTACATCCATTACAAGCCATCTGCATCGCTCCACGAACAAAGTCCTGTGGAATTTGTTGTTCCTGGGCACGGGGACGACTATATCGATTTAGCCCAAACAATGTTGCACGTCAAAGTGCGTGTTGTTAAAAACGACGACATGCCTCTGATGCCCGAGGACATTGTTGCACCTGCAAACAATTGGCTGCACACTTTGTTTTCGCAAGTCGACGTGCATTTAAACAATCAGTTGATTTCGCCACCTGCAAACACTTATGCATACAGAGCGTATTTTGAAACGTTGCTTAGTTACGGTCCTGCAGCAAAGAAATCTCATTTGACTTCTTCGATATATTACAAGGACACAGCCGGTCACATGGCTGATATAAACGAAAATAAGGGAATGCAAAAGAGGGCTGCGATGATTAAAAATTCTGGGGAGGTAGACATGATCGGTCCGATCTTTGCAGATATATTTAATGTGGACCGATTCATGCTGAACGAAGTGGAAATGCGTGTAAAATTAGTGAGAACTAAAGACACATTTTGTCTGATTGCTGCTCAGGACCAGTACAAAATTAAAGTTTTGGATGCGACGCTTATGGTTCGAAAAGTCAGGTTGAACCCAAAAATCTTGTTGGGACATGCATGTGCTCTGGAGAAGGGTAATGCAAAGTACCCCCTCACTCGAGTTGAAACCAAAGTTTTGACGATTCCAGCAAACATTCAGAGCAAGACTTTGGACAATATATTTCTGGGGCCTTTACCGAAACGCATCGTTGTTGGTTTTGTGTCGAACAAGGCTTACAACGGTGATATCAAATGTAACCCGTTCAACTTTGAGAACTTTGACGTCAATTACTTTTCTCTTTACGTTGATGGCGAACAAGTTCCCAGCAAACCTCTGCAACCCGTTTATTCTTCCAAAAATTTGAACGTTTCCAGTTATCATACGCTGTTTTCCGGAACTGGAACCCATTACCAAGACGAAGGAAATGGTATCGAGCGAACAGAATATGCGAACGGGTACTGCCTGTACGCATTCGATCTGTCGCCGGATTTGGGGTCTAGTGCCGGAACACATTGGAACGTTGTTAAATTGGGTAACTTAAGAATTGAGGTTAATTTCGCTCAATCGCTCCAAGAGTCTATAAATTGTATCGTTTATGCCGAATTTGAATCAATCTTGCAGATAGACAAGCAGAGGAACGTTATCCTTGATTACGGCAACTAATTTTTACGAATCGCCGAAATTTTTTTCTACACCGCCAATTGGCGCCCATTCAAACATGAATACATCTCAAATAGACAGTGCATTGATGAGCGACTGCAAAGTTTCTCCATATTTTCTGGGAGTTTTTCCTTACGACAAGTTTCCACGCAAGGTTAAACGGCCCGCATGTATGGTTGTTAACACGGATCCCTCAAATTTACCAGGGACGCACTGGGTTGCATTGCACGTTGACAAGCATGGACGTGCAGAATATTTTGACAGTTATGGTTTTGCGCCATATCAGCCAAAATTCCAGACGTGGGTCCTTGCAAACTCGAGTGGGGATTGGGGGTACAGTTTTACAGAATTGCAGGCGACGGAAAGCAAGGTGTGCGGCCAATATGTAAGGAAATGTTTTCGCTCAACCAATGGTTGAGCGAAAACATTTCCTGGCAATCCAAACCATTCAGTATTCATATTTTACATGATCGTTTGGAGAAAGTTCAAGTTCCCCCATTGTTGTTATGCACTGCTGTATTTGTATTCTGTTTTTTCATATGTTTGCATATACCATGCACGATTAAAAAATAATTGAGAGGAGGCAATTCCATAAATAAAATGAATTTGAATTGAATTGGAACCAGATAACAATGGCTGGAATGGAGCAACCCATGCAGTGGTGCCCATGCAGTGTGGACCTGTTTGCTGCGCTCCACAGAGAACAGTGGTGATGAATATTCTTTTGCCACACAAATATTTCACTTATCTTTTTCTGAAAGTTTTCTTTCCTCGTACTCAGGGCCATCTTTAACTGTTTTTCGCCCCTAGGCAGTGTTTGAGTTTTCGCCCCCCACCCGCCCCCTGTCGTGTTTTCAGCATTAATTTCCTATAGCTATTATTTCTTTTGGGAAAAGGGAAAATTTTCCAACATGGCAGCGCGGGTCCAGTTTTAGAAATGGAATAAAAATTTATGAAAAACTGGATGGAAACCAAAATTTTCAAAGATCTCTAAAATTTTATTTTTTACTTGGAACTGTCGATGTGTGCAATGGATTCGACGAAAAGCTCATCCATCGTGAAGAAATTTCAGTAGCTACACGGTTAGCATTTTGTGCCTATATTATTGATTGAATTTCGCAATCTGGTGAAGATTGCAACGAACTGCTTCAATTCCATAGTTTCGCTCCAAGATGCTTCAATACCAAATGCTAAGCTGTGCTTCAATAATTCCGTATTTTGCCAAGTTATGGAGCGGAGCGAGATTTTTTCCACAATGCAGATCAAATACGTGCTTTAAAAGTACAAGCAATGCCAGATCAGATCCGAAAACTCTAGGTAGTTAGATATAAGGAATATATTCAGCCCAATTTAGGATCTTTCCCTTTGCAAGTATCAGCATATCAGTTGACTGTGATCAAAATTGGGAAAAATGATCAAGATTGGATTTTTGCTGTTCTGCTTCATTTTCTTGTCATTATTCGGCAGCGAAACCGAATTCGGTGTGCCATGGCAGAGGATATGCAATTTGCATATCAATTGGTGCAGGATATGCGTTCTCAATTGCTCATATCAGCAATTTGGTGGCAAACGACAAAAATGGCAAGCACTGGAGGATGAGTTGGCCTGATCTGTGGATTTAGAGATGTTGTGCACCAAGTCCAACTCCAACCGAGGGAGTTATCAAGAGGAAAGCACGCCATGCAATATTAAAACATGGAGGAAAAATAAAAATTCGCCGTTTTGCCCGTGGCCGTTTCACAACACAAGTTAAACATAAATTGAATGTGAATTTTGAAATTTGAAGAATTTTCTTAAAATTTAAAAAAATAAAAAATAAAAAAAATTTTAAAATTTTAAAAAATTAAAAAAAAATTCCTAAATAATTTTTTTTAATTTTTCTCATAATTTTAAAAAATTTCGCCCTCTCTGTGCATTTCGCCCCAAGGCTCGAGCCTAGCCAGCCTATTGGCGTACTGAGAGTACGAGGAAAGAAAGCGTTCAACAAAAATAAGTGAAAAATTTGTGTGGTTAAAAAATATTCATTGAACATTGCCAGGAATTGGCCTTTCTTTGGAAAGGAATTCGATTGATCATCATGAAAAACTTGAAAAGAATCAGGTAAAAGCTGACACCGGGAACACTTTCACATTTTCACACAAAATGCAGGGAAGAGGAATAAAAGTGTCAGATGGCGTCTTTTGTTCAAAAGGGGAACTTTAATTTCTTCAGCCATGTCAAAAAACGAAAATCTATAGGCCTAATCCGCCTACACAACAACGGGCATCACATTCTGCAAAAAAATGTCCTCCAACATGAATTCCTTCTTTAAATCATTAACAAATAAATTTTGTTGAATGTTTTCTTCATCTTGGCTCACGTTTATTATATACTTGAAATGGCCAGAAACTACAAAATGCCGTGGTAAAAAGATAGATGAGTGTGATCTCGATCAACCTTACACTCAAACTCAAACTTACCCTCAGCTTCAACTCAAACTCAGCTTCAAATTGTTGGGGAAACGCACTGGCCCTCTAGTGGAAGTTGCCACTCAGCATCAACTCATACACCCTCAAACTCACCCTCAAACTCAAACTCAAATTCTTGGGGAAACGTAATAAGGGCCAACTTTGAGTTTGAGGGTGAGTTTGAGTTTGAGTGGGTTTGGGGAATACCGCCGCAAATGTGTTTCCCTTTCATGACAACTTCGGCGGTATTCCCCAAAACCACTCGAACTCAAACTCACCCTCAAACTCAAAGTTGGCCTAAATTGCGTTTTCCCCAACAATCTGAGTTTGAATTTGAGTTTAAGTTGAGGGTGAGTTTGAGGGTGAGTTTAAGCTGAGGGCCACTTTCCACTTGAGGGCCAGATGCGTTTCACCAACAATTTGAGGGTGAGTTCGAGTTGATGCTGTGGGTAAGTTGAGTTTGAGTGTTATAGTTTGATCGGGATCACCCTTATCCACCTTCCACAGTTGCTTTTCGCAGTTTCTGGCCGTTTCAGGTAATAAATGTGAGCCAGATGGAGAAGAAAATCAATTATTATGATTTGAAGAAGTAATTCACGTTGGAGAACATTCGGCCGTATTCCCCATTGCAACTCAAACTCACTCACAGGTGACACGCAAGTGAGGGTGAGTTTGAGTTTGAGTTTGAGGGTGAGTGGATTCTGTTTCCCAAATATTTGAGGGCCGACCAAGCTGGCCCTTACGTAGGTGGCACCTGAGGGCCAACTCTGTCGCTATGGCAACGAGATCAATCATAAATGTTTCTCCATGCTAATTGACGCTCGTTTTTCTAGCAGCAATCGAATGCGATTTTACGAGGCTGATATGAATTATTAACGGTGGTTCGATCCTCTGGAATAGAACAGTGTATGCAAGTGTTTGCTTGAAAGTGTTTATGAATAAAAGCATTTACTCGCACTATCGCACAATAAGGTATACGTATTTAGGTTCACCACTTCTTTGCATCTGGGTATAATTCCGAAGGCATCGATAAAGTGATGCATTATTTTCAGAAACGAATTCAAAACCGTTTCCATGGTTACCGTTTTGTTTGATTTTTCCTGTCTTTGAAATTGTTCCTTAAATCGACGCCAACGTGATTCTAATACTTATAAGTGCCGTAACTCTCATTGCCCATCCCCGCCCATCGATCGCCAATTTTCGCTCTTTTCCTTTCTCTGCCGTCGCGCCAAGAGGCCGGTTTTCCTGGCTGTGGTTGATTTCTGCGTCGCTGTGCATCGGCAACGAACTGTTTAATTTCTCTGGAACCAAATGACGGATTTTGATTAAATCTTTTGTGTTGGAAAGCTGAAAATTACACCTTTTCAGGACTATAAAATTATCCCGAACTTTTCACGGGCAAAACTTGAAAGTCATGTGGGGAAAAAATATGTTCAAATTTTGATTTGATAAAATTTTGCGTTCTTGCCTAATACTTTCAATGATTGCGCGATTTTTTCCGTTATAACATGGTTTTGGTCTGCGGAAGAGTTGTAGAGGAAGCCCTCAGCTATCCACAGACACCAAAATCATTGCATTTGAACACCATTTGACTCTTTTTTTTTGGGGAGAACGCGACGCGGAAGAATTCATTTTATTTTTTGCACAAGAATAAGCGGGGATGAGGCCGCGTCTCCCTTGGAGGCCGCGATTTTTCCCGTGGTAACATGGTTTCGAGCTGTGGAAGAGTTATAGAGGAAGCTTTTAGCTTTCCAAAAATACCAAAATCATTGAATTAGAACATCATTTGACCATTTTATGGAGAAGAAACACGACATGGAAGCATTTTTTGTTTTCGACGCAACGAAAAAATAATGCTTCCATGTCGCGTTTTTTATTCATAAAATGATGATCAAATTCAATGATTTTGGTATTTTTGGAAAGCTGAAAGCTTCCTCTACAACTCTTCCGCAGGTCAAAACCATGTTACAGCGGAAAAATCGCGCAATCTTTGAAAATGTGAGGCAGGAACCCGGAATTTTATCACATCTTAACTTGGACACTTTTGTATATCTCCAATATTTCAGCTTTTACCAGCGAAAAATTCGGGGCTGTTATATACGTCCAAAATCGCACATTTTTCTGCTTTCCAGCACAAAAAATTCTGTCAAAATCCGTGAAACGGTTCCAGAGAAATTTAACATTCCGTGGTGACAACCCGCGACCGCCGTATAGTCGCAATGCATTTTACTTGTCGCAGTAGGCCACCGAGCGACATTCGCGCCTCTTGCGGACAAATAAAAACTGGCGACACCCAAAGCGACGAATTACGCCACTTATTGAGTATTAAAATCACGTTGTCGACGCTTTTGTTCAACAAGTTTGCGTTTTGACGTCATTTATTTCTGGAATTTGTCATTTTTGCAAAAGCGTAGATATGAGCAGATGTTCATTTGTAACTGTTCAAACGTTTTTGGCCATTGTTTCTCTTCTTTTTGATGGAGCAAATCCCCGTTGTCCTTTTGGTGCCACAGACAGGAGTTGTCAGCATTTGAACCACGCAAGAAATGAGGGAGGTACACTCACAAAAATATTGTCTTAAATTAAGCAAAAAATAGACGCAGCAAAATGATCACTTGTGTTGTTCTTAAATCAGCATGAGTGGATTATCTCGCGAAGGAATTAATTTCTTTTTTAAGTCAAGCTTCCTAAAAACCAGCTATTATGCTTCTTGAAGAGAAGCATTGTTCCCTATCCAAAAGCACCTGCACCCGAAATAAGTGGTATTGACTTGCTATTTTCAAGATTATTATTCTTAATTTGGAAAATGCCAGCCATCAGCGGAGACAAAGTCTGTTTTGAGCATCACAAACAAACAGAATGCCGAACTGAGGCATTCTTTTCTTAAATTCAGTGCCATAAACTTTGTCCCGTTCAGAACTTTTTTTTCTTGAAATAAGCAGAATGGTTCTGGCCCTCAGAATATTCTTCCTTAAATGTCTTCCTTTATTCAACGCGGCGTGCTACAGGGAGTCACGAATACAATAATGGGCGAAATGTACAGGATTTCCCGCAATTCATTTTTGCACTCGCTTTTTCATCGCCGTTCCCCCTGAAACCGGACCGTTCCCTCGCGGAAATAAATGTAGGTTTGGTGCAAGCAGAGCTCATTGGTCACTGAAAGTCCATTCCCATTTTCGACTTGCTTAACGTTTTCACTGTGGAGCTCCTTCACTGCTCACTGCATTCATTGTTGTTGTCCCGCCTTTCCGTTTGTTTTTGTCTTTTCATTGGAAGTTGGATGCAATCACATCTTGAAGATTGAAACCTGTTTGAATGCAGTGGGACGAACAAAAATAACGCAGTGCGGCTGCGTTCCCTTGCCTACGCAGCCCGCAACATTTCTGACAAATTGACACATCTCCGCAGATGGCGTGCATTGAAGTAATGCGGGTTGCGTGCAATGCTGTGGATGATCGCAGTTTGTGCCAAGCAACATTTCGTGCATTTTCTGAATTAAATGTCATAAATTTGCGCCAACAAATTTGTTATTTGGCATGCACTGGCATTATCTTCACTTCCATGTGGCATAAATTGGTGGGTGAAATAAATTGTCTCCATGTCTGTGAACCGCATAATAAAGAACAAAAACCGTAATAATTTTTGGATTCATCCTCAAGATGGTGCTCCTCACGCACGCTTCTTGAAAGATACTGCCAACACTGCAATTATGGGTGTCAACGTTCGATCGTGGGCTCGAATCTCGCCATCAGCAATTTTTTTGACTTTTCGTTTGGCACATCTTTGCATAAAGACAAAACAAGTCACAGATGGGAAAACAACCAAAACATTATTTTGAAATTTCCCAGACATGAATTCGCGTCCCTGTCTTCCAGTTGTTGGCAAAAACAGCAGTTGTGGCCTCAAACCATTGCAGGTCGGTGCCAATTTAATTGCGAAGGGAGGGTCAGCGAAGTTTCGGATCAGCACGCACCAGAAGTGCACATTTTAAAAGCAGGAGCGGAACGACCAGCAAACCGGACAGATTAGTCACAGAAAATTGTAAAATATCAGAAAACTAGAATAATCAAAAGATTGATTGGTGAAAACGACAGAGTTTCGAAAATTGAGCCCCCAGCTGAAAATCTCCACTTACCGATTTATGCACAAATTTGCAGATCCCTTGTCTGTAAAAAATGGCGCGGACCACAATGAAAATGAACAGACTTTTGACACGCGAACTTCGGGGACGTTTTCCGGTCCGTATAATAGTCACACGGATATCAAGCACTTGTTGGCTGATAACAAGCAATAGGCAGTGAGGGTGGGGGTTGGGTCAGGTTTTGTTGGCTTGAAAATTGAGAAAAAAAGGAAAAAAAAGTAACGCCCCGGCAGTTGGTTACACCAAATGCAGATGCCAAATGTAAAGTTTTGCGTTCAATTCTGCTGCGGCTTACGTAAGGAGACTCGTTATTGTGGATTCGTTGTGATTTTTTCGTTTGCTGTTTTTACTGTTTTTGACATTATTTTAGAAGAAGTTTTCAGCCTTCTGGAATGTGAGGGCTTTCGTGAAATGACAGTTTTATTCAGACATCAATTCTCATCACAAAATTGTGACTGCAACATTATTATTATTATTATTATTATTATTATTATTATTATTATTATTGCAAAAGACAGCGCAAACAACAAGATTGGCACTGTGAAACAAACACATGTCAAAAAGGAACCAATCGACAAGACAAACAAAAAAGACAGGTGAGAATGCAATCACAGGCAGAGACACACTAGTGGATATAACAATAAATGAAATGACAATGAATATGTTCGCAGACAAAAGATACTCGTATTATGCAGCGGTCATTTGTCGTCTCCTACCTATAAACTTGGAGCAGCAGCAAAAAACTCGGAGCTCGGAAGACGTGTGAGGGTTCCAGAAATCAGAGAAGAGTCGGAGGGAAGGCCGTTCCACTCCCTGATGGTTTTCGGGAAAAAAGAATGAAAAAGGGCATTGCCTTTGCACATAGGTAAGTTGAAGCTGAGCCCATTGTCACACCGGCGTTGATTTTGCTTCAGCTGATATTTTCCAGGCATAAAATATTCGACATTCCCAACAAGAATGTCCCGGAATAAGTTGAGGCAGTGCGCCCGACGACGGCTCTCCAGGGAAAGTAGGTTGAGATTATTCAAAATTACGGTGACACTTTGAGACCTGTCATAAATTCCAGAAATGGCTCTGGCTGCTCGACGCTGAACTTTCTCAAGTTCATCAATTTCAGAGCTTTTATGGGGGCTCCATACACCGCAGGCATACTCCAGAATTGGCAACACCAAAGAGACACAAGCATGTTTTTTGAGAAGGGGATGCCTGTTTCAAATTTCTCATAATATAGCCCATCCTCGAAGAAGCTTTACTCACAACACCAGAAATGTGTGCATCCCAAGACAGGTCATGGCTCAAGGTTACGCCCAAATATTTAAATGAAGTGACAGCTTCAAGGGTATGACCGTTAACGGAATAAGGGAACAAATTTGCAGTTTTTTTCCAAAACGGACCACTTTAGATTTTGAAATGTTAATTTTCATGCTCCAACGATCACACCAGGCAGAGATCAATTCTAGGTCGGACTGGAGGGCAAAACAGTCACTTTGACAAGTTACAGGTTTATAAATGACAATGTCGTCCGCGAAAAGTCGAATGTTAGAAGAAATATTGTCACAAATATCATTCATGTAGATGAGGAATAGAAGCGGCCCAATGACACTTCCCTGCGGAACCCCAGATAAACACCGGCTTGCATTGGACAATGCTCCTTTAACAGAGACACGTTGGTTCCTACCATTCAAAAAGGAAGCAATAACCTTAACAATATTTGGAGGGAAATTTAAATTGCGGAGTTTAAAAATGAGCTTGGAATGGGATACCAGGTCAAATGCTTTTGCTAAGTCAATGAAAATTGCATGCACTTTCATTGACTTAGCATGCTGAGAAAATAATCATGTACCCCTTGTATTAAATATTGATGAGGTCAGCAACTTCAATAAACCTTACAAACAACAAACGATATTTACAAACCTGGGAGGATCCTCCATAAGCAAATTCCAATTAGGGAAACGAAAGCAGTGGGATTCGATGAAACCGTATCAACCTAAACACCGCCCTACGTGACGGAAAAGCCGCGTGGCTTTCGCGTGGTCTTAGGGAACGCTGACCTACCGCGAAGGGAGAGGGACAGGGAGTGGACGATGCTGAAGACAAGACACTGATCTCACCGCCAACTATCTTGATCAGATTTAGACACGATGCAAT
>JASGXE010010125.1:0-16872 GCA_030068105.1 Sinentomon sp. SZTP_YWyxl
CTTAGGCGCTTGCAAAGCATTTGCCAATTTTCAGATGATAGGGTTTTCAGCCTTTTGCCAATCTTTCAGATGATAGAGGCATCTTGCAAGCCATTTGCCATTCTTTCAGATGATTTTGGCGTCTTGCAAGCCATTTGCCAATCTTTCAGATGACAGAGGCGGCTTGCAAGCCATTTGTCAATCTCTCAGATGACAGGCTTGCAAGCCATTTGCCAATCTTTCAGATGACAGAGGCGGCTTGCAAGCCATTTGTCAATCTCTCAGATGACAGGTGTCTTGCAAGCCATTTGCCAATCTTTTAACAGATAGTATATTATACCTATAAAATTGCATAAAATTATAATCTGACCTGACCTGACCTGAAAATTTACCTGACCGACTATAACATATAAATTATGGGCACTTCCAGACCCTGCAGCTTTGAAAATTTGGTTTCAGGGTAATTTACGAGTATCATAGCTGCGGCAACAAGAGAAAACCAAAAAATGCTCTTTGCGCTCTCCAAAGGGGGCGATTTTGAGGTTTTACAAGAATTTCTAAACTTTATTTTCAATTCGCAATTCACTTGGAAACCACCCACTTAAGGGTTTTTCTGAACAATGTGATGCTCAACGATTTATGATTGATGATGTTTAGAAGGCAAACAACTAATAAAGGACAGGTTCAGGGACTAAGGCGGAACTATTTGACCGACGCTAATTTGTTTAGGTAAATTTCAATTATGTTTCTGCATAATGGTTGCGAAATCTCAAGACTGAACAACTCAAATTTCTAGGAGTCAAAGCAAGCTTTTCTCTTCCCCGACCAGGTTTTATGCCCTGCGGAAAAAAGATGAATATTTTGCAGAAGGATTTTGATGCTTTGAGGATTTAGAGTGAAACTTTTTCCGAGTTATGGTATTCGTATGACCGCTGACGTCCAAATCGTTCAACTGGCGAACCACACTTTTCATGATGACACAATGAAATATGGGGCAACGATGCAATACGTGATCCTGATTCCAACAGGAATTAAACTTACTTTGATTCAATATTCGCTCCGCAACCCGACCTCATGAACACCTCCGGTGTTTTCCTCCCGAGCACCCCATAATGAGCCCTTTCGGGTTTATCTAGTGTGCGGGTTGGGAGTTAAAATTGTCGTGCACATCAGGTCTACTTTTTGGAGATCTTGTTACCTGGATCATCGACACAGCTAGTACGCGTTTGATCCTCACTAAAAGGTTCAGTGTTGACTGTTGAACAATCCTCACGAGGATTGACTGAGAACATACACAAAGAAGTAAAAAGTTGCGAATATCAATTTGAGGTATACGTAGAATAATTGAAACACATTGATTGACATTGTGCCGACAGTGTTTGCTTTCTGTTTTCATGCAAAATCAACTAGGACGATTTTGCGTTTTCCTTCAGAACAGCGGACGACAAAAATTGATCGGTCCGGTCCGTCCGTCGGTCGTTCACTTCTTTTCCGCGATGTCTTATCCGCTCGGCTGCCACCGTCGATGTTACATAATGCTTTTATAGAATAGGATCCGCACGATTGAATAATTTTGTGCAACAGATAACCAACCTCCAGCTGATTTCAGCATCTGGTTCCATTGCATAAGCCGAATGACTCTCGCACTGATTGAGATATTTTGATTCTATCACAGTTAGATTTCATCATTATTCGAGTCTGATATATTCGTATTCGGAATTCTGATGAAATAAGTGGCTTATCTTTCTGAGCTCACTCCAACGGTAATTTTAGTTGCGTTTTTTCTAACGGTGCAAGTAGGTACTTTGACCTATATACGTGAGATGCTTAGAAGTATCTTGACCTTGCTGCTTAAGTGAAATATGATGCTAATTGTGGGAATTTCATCGCTGTGCCATGAGTTTAAGAGTTCCCGCACGCGGTCAAAATGGCACCCGTTCTTCGTTTGTTTTTCACCCTGTAGGTACCATACAGATATACGATTGTGGTATTATATCGTGTTTTCTTAGAGAATTTCATTAAATTTTGCTTCTGACAAACAATCAAATTGGGCAAGATGGGACTCCACCTTTCTTGCTGGTGTGACCACATCATCTTTGGAGTCACTCCATGAAACCGGCTCCATATTCGTCTCAATTTTAAAATTGGAAATTCACTTGACCATAGAAACAAGCCTTGCTTTTAAAAAAATTATGTAATTGAGATAAAAAATAATTCCAGTACCAGACAAACATATCTATAAGGAGCCAATTGGAACCAGAAGCAGAGCTGTCTAATGAGCCACATTTAGTCGCAGTTTGTTTTAACATTTTTTCTTAAACCTCACAATGACCAATCAAAACGTCTTGGCAAAGACGTTTCACTGTACGAAACCCCACCCATCACTTTCCATCTCACTACACGTCCAAGAATCACGCACGACTTTGTCTATATGCGACGGTGTTGACCCTCAAGCAAGTGGTTACAAGTCTCTTGTGTTCTAGGTTCAGGTGCAAAATGGCCATCTGGACAGACCGCCCTTCGTTCGCAATTCCAACACGAAGAAGAGACCCTATCGTGTTGATACTCGAAAAGGCCTTGGCTGGTCCAGCTTGCTTCAAATAAGGAAACGACCAAAAATGACAACTTGGCCGGACCGTATCTCTCTCTCAATCGTCAATCTGTCTTTGTGCGAGCATTGGTCGAATTCAAAGGAGGATATTTTATTCCACTGATTCGAACAACCTGATCACCAGCCATCAAGCCTGCTGCCTAGCTGGCTATTGACCACACTGCTTATTGTTCTTCTTTTTTAATCTTTTTTTCTGCCGATCAGTCCACCTTCAAAAGTATACGAGTATAAAAGGGTCTGATGTGGCCTTCATTCTTTAAGTGTCTGCTCAATTCGTCGCTACAAATCAATTACGATCTGCTGTCATCTTCCGGTTGATAAACCAAACAGTTTTTAACTTTTATTCAAATTTCGTTCAGCGAAGTTTCTAATCAAATCAACATGTACAAGCTCGTAAGTGCTTTATTGTAATTCAATATTTGGTTTATAATTTCTAGTTGTTTTTCTCAATTTCTTTGCTTTTAAAAATCATGAATATTTTCCTTGGGGCAAGTTGATTTCAAATAGCAGTGAAGGTCATGCGGAGACCAACCTGCGAAACCACCCTGGAGTTTCGTGAATGCATAGGTGATAAACTTTCCTGCACGATTCAAAATACTTGTGCGAATCGATGTTGTCCTGTGTCAAAATGTGTTTCGGCCCCTTATTTCCGAGATACAGGCCCCAAAAGTACCCAAAATTCACTTTTTTGGGGGGAACCACCGAGGTTGATTATGGTGTCCGTACAACTCCAAGTTTTTGGGAATGGGTTAATCTCAATGTGCTCTATCGAAACCATTCAGTGGTCAAATGCGCTTTGTTGTCCCAATTTCTAGATATGGGCTCCCAAAAAATCCCCAATTTAATCAGACTATTTTTCAGCTTTGTCTGATTACAGTCTTTCAGTTGCAGAATGGTTGAAATGTGTTTTCCTTGTATGATCATGGACTGCTACTTTCCGCTATTGCCAATTTTCTTTTGCATTCTAATCGGGGAATTGCATTCGGTTACAACACCCTTTTGCCTGTTGTTTTTGATGACTCGGAAGGAGAGGAAAATAAAATCATTTGGCTCAATTAAATTTTTGCGAAACGATTTTTTCGTTTCGGTTGACCGAACATCTACGTTAGTGCAAATTTTTTTTGGAGTTAGACAGCCAAAAAACTTCTGGTTCGCGGAATAAGGCCAGTGCAAACAAAAAACTAAATTCTTTTTATCTGTGGAAGCAGAAAAATCTTATTTTCATTTTTATTGGATTTCTTACCAAATCTTACGCAGTGGCACCAGGTGAGCAACAGAATACCCGGCAACTGTCAGTGTTTTCTCAGCTCAGGTGCACATATGCATCAAGTTTCTTTGCGCGGTGCTCATTTCATTCTCCCGTGGAAATGAATATTTTAAAATGGTTCTGGCTTGATAGTCAAGCCAGCCTCTATGGCACCAAAAAAAAACTAGTCACAAAATGAATACAAATAATCTGACTTTGTAAAAATAGATAGTTCATATGGTAGTTGTGGATGGAAAAGGACCGAGGAAATTCAAAAGTCTCGTTGGCCAGATAGGTAATTCAGCAGCCATCCGATTCCAATGGAGCTTCATGTCAAGGGGTGCGTTGACGCGTTACGCAAATCTATGTTGCCGTGCAGTTCAATTATTCTAAATGACGCCCGAATTACAAAAAAAAAAGAAACACATTTTTCCCATGTTCGAATAGTTTTGGCGGGCACTGCATACGTCTGTCATCTGCTGCACAAAAACGCTGCCTGAACGCATGAAATCACTGCGATATTTGCAGATAATCCCTAATTGTTAGAAACGTTCACAACAAAACGTTTGTGCACCAAACGTTGCAAACCTTTGCAACGTTGTAGTGAATTTCCATTGAAAATACATCTTTCTTTAACCATTTCTCTTTCCTCTACAATGTCTCAGCGGCTGGCTGCGTCTGCTTTCAACACCATCATTATTGCATTCGACTGCCTTCATATTTTGAATAATTTTCCCATGAGTTTTGTTTTCATTTTGCATTTTCTCCATCAATCTTTACCTATGTCCACAGTTCATCGTCCTTGCCCTGGCTCTTGTTGCCGTCGCTGTCACCTCCGCTCAATACGTCTACAGCAGTGGACACTACAGTGGCTACCCATCGTACTACTCCGGATACGCCTCACCGTCTGTCTACTCAACAGGATACTCCTACCCATACGCCGCCGCCTCATACTACCGCACCTACTAAGGAGATCGATCGTGATAACTTGTGTAAGTTGACCATGTATACCTGCTGTACGAATATTGTGAAAGAGGTGATCTGCGCTGTTGACTATAATTTCAGTCGGATCAGATTTAGGCCCTTCTGTGTGGTGACGCAATTGGATTGCTCACACACATGCTGCGTTTTCCCAGAAATTAAAGAGCCACACAGCATCAAAAGGTCAAAATAGGGAAACTTTTATCGCTCTGGAATTGAGTCTTTTTTGTAAAATTGCATTGTTACCGCATTTGATCAGCCCCAAAATGTGTGTGAGATAATCCAATTCAAGTTGTCACTCGATGTGTAGCTTGTGACGGAATTGATGTTCCCACATTCCATATCCTCTGTATTTTTCCTTTTCTGAAAGAAAGGGAAAAATAAGAAAGGAAAGAAAGACAGGAAAATAAGGGAAAGACAAGAAGCAGCATAGCAATGCCACACAGCTTTTGAGGGGCTACCAAAAGAGGTTTAAACTGGTTTGGACTTGGTTTTTTGAACATCTGGCACGCAAGTGACGGGGAACAGGCTTTTCGTCGCCGAGACATTTTGTCGCCCGACATATCGTCGCCGAGACGTTCCGTCATGAGTCACGAGACATCTCGTCGCCGTGACGTCATATCGTTGAAGGATCAAAACCTCAAATGGTACTCAGGGTGCCACCAACTGGTGTCCCTGAAACAAAGGTTTGATGGGAAGTAATTGCTGGAATTTGTGATTGTTTTTAAACACTTCAAGAGTGTAACCCCATCACTTCAGTGCCATCTTACACCGGGAATTTTTCTTCACGGATTTTATTTTATTTTTTTCCGACGTGCAGTTGTATATGCGTGTTCGTTCCTGGCTATGGCAAATTCTTGAAAAACGAAACAGTGTTTGGGAAAAGATAATCCTTCAAGGTGGACGATATTTTATCGCACCTACATCTATTTCGCCTAATTTGTTGCGGGGGACACTATTTACCAGCACCAACAAAAAACAAAATTGAACGAACGCAAGGGTTCAGTTGGTTAAGGTTACTTCAGGCGAGGTGAGGCTTGTTAACTTATAAGGGTTGGCATGAAGTCAGCGGCGACGAAACGGTGCAGAGCCGACTGGACACGCTGTTTCGTGATTTCAAAATAGGCAAAAATTTCAAATTGGCAAAAAATAGCAAATTGAATTTTTGTTGCGTAATTTTTGTAAGGAGCAATAATTTCTCACAATTGAGTTCAGAACAAGAGCAGTGGGATAGCAATGTCGTTGCCCTTCAGGAAGCAGTGTCGTCTATTTTAAAAATTGTGATAGTAATTCAGACTTGGACGGAAATGCTCAAAATCCCATATCTCAGTTAAAACAAGACGACCACAAATTGGGCTTTTTTGGATTTTTGGGGAAGCACTGCGTGAAAATGGGGGCTCGTAGGTTATTTCTTCACTGAATATTTTACGTTTTACTCGATACGTAGAACCTGTCCTGAAAATTTGACAGCTCTACGATGAAATCTTTCCTTCCCCACGAATACCCCAAATGGGTCCATTTTGGGGGACTTTGGGGGTTATAACATGGAAATGGGGGCCCGGAGCAAAATTTTGTTCTGTTAATTTCGATATATTTTGCCACCAGGAACATCTATACGAATTTTGGCAAAATGTTTTCGGGACATCCTGCAGGACAAGCCGTGGAAAACGAACAGCAGCACAGTTTTGATTTGGGTTGTGATTCAGACGAAAGATGTCAGTATATAGTCAGTGACGTTTCAAAAGAGATAAGACTTCTGGCTCTACCCTTGTGAAGGTATTTTTTCCTCTGGATGTCTGTGCTTATATTGGAAGTCATCCTCATTAATTTCGTTTTGTTTTTATTTCTCATTTTTCCACAGATGCGTGATGGATGTACTTTGCCTATTTGGATACATATCCGTGCGTTCTGTTCCTGCATGAGTGGGAAACAATTATCATTCAACACTGCCACGCAGTCGAAACACTCTTGCACTTTTTCCACACTGTCTCCGATTCAATTGCATCAGAAACTGTTCTGAACATGGCATTCATCACCGGAAGAGCATCCAGACGATGGTCCGCTGATGCCTCGTCCATTTCGACAGTTGACTTCTCCACATCGTTTTCTTGTTGCGACTGAGATGAGCTGATCTCGTGTTGTAGCCTCATGATGTTCCAAAATCACTGACTTTCCTCTTATTATTCATGTCTCTGTGCATCTGTATCTGTACTATTAATCTGTAAAATTAATAAAAAAATAACTATCTCTACCTGTTGTTTCCTTCTGTTTCTTCAGGCCTCATTCGCTTTGCTGCCACACGAGTGTATACGGAGCTTATCAAAAGTCCTCGAACATAGGCGATATTTTAAAGTACTGTTAACACAGGGGCCATCTAATTTCAACAGGTCTTGGTGCAACTTCACGTCTCACACGAGTGTCATGATGTTTTGCGGCGCATGCTGCCATTGATTCTTAATGGCGCCTGAGTTAATGATGAACTCCAATGTTCGAAGACTTTTGATAAGGAGTGTATATTAGATTCGGAATCGCAAGGGGCTTTGGTCATCATTTTTTGATATACAACAAACAATAACTCAAGCAAAATCACATCAGAATTAAAATAATGTTGTGAAACAGCAAAATCAACAATAGGCAGCCGATTGATCTCATCCAAGTTCATCGATATCTTAATTTTTTTTATCAAGCTTTGCTCTTGTATACCTATACTGATAAGATAATGATGGACCTTGATGAGACTAATTTTATTGACAGCTAAAATTCTCATCACATTTGTTTTGCCAAATTCTGATCGGAATTTCATCAAATACGAAGTTGTTCAGCAACGATTTGATTAATTTGATCGAAATCTGATTAAAATACCATGAAATCCATTCAACCACCAGATATTTCACCTGATCACATTTAAGCGACGGAGCACAGCTTTCACCGAACCATGCCAGGCGAATTAAAAGGATTGTGACTCATACGTTCATTTGGTGAAATAGGTTTTCAACAACAAAGTTCCACACATTATGTAACATTTCCAAAAGACGAATAGCAGGTACTGATAACACTTGCTATGAATTGATAGAGGCCAACAGATGATCCAGATTAAGTTCATAAAGTTACTGAAAAATGATAAATTTCCCTGAAATTGTTTGCCTTCAAAACACTTTTGGATTTGTCCGATGTTTTCGAAGACTTGGGAATTTTCTTTTTAACTAAAACGCCCATAACTCAGCATAGAAACTCTTCCTTGCCTCCTTTTTCTGATAAGGAGTTTTCACAAAGAGCACTGAAGTCAAGACAGTGATGGGCAGGCCAAAACTCGTGAGGACAAACAAGATTTCCAAGCTAGTGAGTGCAATACTTATACGGCAGACAGTGATGACTTTGTATGGAGACTTTGTATGAGAGGTACTGTGTATAATCTATCTACCTAGATATATAGTAGCGTTTTAGCGCACACCCTGTATGTGTGGCATAAAACGGCTAACTAAAAGTTGAAGAACGGTTGTTGATTGGTGCGAACAGTTCTCAGTGGAAGAAACAGAACGCGACCACAAAAGTTTTCATAACGTTTATTCATGAAGTTATGAAAAGTTATGAAAAGTTGTGAAAAAATCAAACAGTTTTGGCGCAAATATGAATAAATTTACGTTGACTGTTTTTCTTGCCATCCTGTAGTCGCATAGCATCTCCACTGGATTCTAAACCATTTAGAGTATTGACTTTGTCGTTGGATGCAGAATGGATATTTGGAATTGCAGACAGTTGACGGATATCACATCAGCCAATGTGCGCAGTGCACCACAATAATGTCTTCCAAGTAAAAAATCTTTTTAATCCTATAATCTATAATTCTATAAATCCTAAGCTTGATCAAAATAAGCATCTAAGCAAATCCTCCCGAAACGCAGCAGGAAAAGTCCCATAGTTGCATTATCCATTTCAATATTGAAAACCAGTGCATGGTTCCCTCTGACGATTTGTCATGACGATGGTATGAAACTTGGGCGTGGGTGGCGGAGGCCTGGTGTCGAATGTGATAGGTAGAGAACACACATGCATGCGTTACAATTGCGGTTGAGAGTAGGTGTTTGTGTTTGTTCTGAAAAGAAAGGAAAACGCATATGTAAAAAGCAGAAAAATAACAATCATTCGCTAGATTGACTCAGCTAATCGTTTGGAAACTTTTTCAATCTTGCTTGACTGATGTATAGCGGATACAAACGCAGTTCAGGATAAAAGGATGACAGAAGATATGCGCTGAAATAACCACATCACGCCAAACATTACCAGAAACTCGTAAAGGCTTCATGAGTGTCTGCGGTCTGAATCCGATATGTGTCAGTCGTCAGGATTATAATTGGACAGGTCGTGCCCAGAGAAAAAGGCGTTTTCCGACGTCTTTAAAGAGCCGTTGGCCGCAGCAAGCAAAAAGAAAGCCAGGTAGTGGTCAGCTGAACGCAGAGAGTATCGCTCTGTTATCTCTTGCTTTATGCGCTTGGGATAACCTCTGTGGTAGCCATTAGCGCCAACTACCCTAGAAAGGATCATGAGGCTATTGGTTGTTGCTGTCCTCTTAAAAGTTGTCCAGGCTGTAAATATATCCGATTCCAATTTCACCGATTCCGTTCTGAAAGATGAAGGCGATCAGCTTCTGAGCATCAGCGATCAGAAGTCATTGATGTCAATCGATGAAAAGGGCAGTCAGAAGTCGATGTCTTACAAAGTAAAACAGTCGAAAAAATGCAGTAAGGTTTTTTATTGGTGTTTCGATATTGTTTTTTCGTTTTATTCCTTGCATTGTCAACGGTGAATGCCAAAGCTTAAACAAACAGAGGGATAGGGTCCATAACGTGCGCCTGGTGACCCACATCTCAAAGCCACTGCACAGACAGATGTGCGTGGACCGTCTCCATCAGCAAGGATGTTCCCGATCGCCTAGCGATGGATTACATTTTAGCGTTCATGAAACCTCAACTTTTCGACACTGCTGCTATTTTGCTGTTCCTTTTTTAAACAAAGTCGGGAAAAAGACTTTGTTTCTGCAAACCCTTTCTGGCAAAATGCAGCCCAACCAGAGTTTAGCTTGTTCAAAGTTAATCACACTTTGCACGACCTGAGCACCCATATAATTTCTCGGTAGTCGGTTGGCATCAACTGAAGTGTGCATTGTTTCCGTTGTTTCCATCGCGAAAAGCAAGGCGCCGAGAACGGGGCGCATCCAGCAACGACGCCATTGCAAAAGCAAGAAATGAAAACTCGTCGAAAAACTGCTCCATTGGGCGACCTCTTTTGCGCGTTTGCGGGCCTTGGAGTAGCGAACCATCTGGGCCAAACAAGCAACATTCATGAAGATGGCGAAATAAGCACTGCAAATATGGATGTGTGCCTTGACATGTTAAACGGCACACAATAAAATGCAACGTTTCTGGCACACTTCAAGTACGCGGAGGCATGGTTAATGTGAGCGTCCCATCTGTGCCAACGACATCGATACGTGCTTCGGCTCACATCGCAAGTTGGCACAGAGAAACCGCGCACTTGATGTGCGAAACCGCACACATGATGTATGCGCTTGGGAATTTGCAGTGAGGCCTATGAGGACGCCTACGAATAAGGCCCTGCCATAAGGCCTGTGAGGGCACATTACACTTGAAGCGGCTTTGATTGTGTTTGCAGGATATTTCTATGCCAGTATTTATGAGCACATTCATGTCAGATTTGCATAATGTCAGTTCTTGGCATTAATAGCTGCCAATGAAATGTTTACCTGTTATACCAGAACCCAAAAAAGACCCAAATATTATTGATTCTCCCATATCACACTTCGACTGGTGATATTTCCTGTGTAATGGAGTACCGGATGGACTACCTGACTCTGAACAGCGCGCCTGACTGATTAAACCATGGTTAAGGCTGCCATTCAAGATAAGATACCCATATTTTTGTGAACTCGGTCCACAACAGTTTTATCGTGGTTACATACTCGTATGTGAATATAAAAATTACAGTATTGCAACCGTTATTGAAACCGCTGGTCCATGAGGACACTTGTCAGCTAATGAAACTTTTATTGGGATGTGTTTATGAGATTTCTTTACTTGCCAGTATTTATGAGCAAATTCGTGTCAGATTGGTATTTATGCCCGCCGACGGAATGGTTTAGGCCCTAATTATACTGGAGATTATAAAATCCCCCAAACATTTTGATTCAACTTTCCCATGTATCCTACATCTCCTGATGATATTTCCTCTGTAATTGAGAACCTTTGGGTGAATATAAGTGCACGCGCTTAATTCTTGCTTGTGGTTGCCACTGAAGATTGGATACCACTTGGATCCGCAATCACATGCCAATAAAAGTTACATGTACCCTCACAGGACTTTCGGCAGCCAATGGTTGTTCATATAGTGAAATGTTGCAATGAAAAATATCCAGGTTTGAAAGCAATATGAAAGTGTCGTGGACCGAGTCCACAAAATATTTTGTGGACTCGGTCCACGACACTTTCATATTGCTTTCAAACCTGGATATTTTTCATTGCAACATTTCACTATATGAACAACCATTGGCTGCCGAAAGTCCTGTGAGGGTACATGTAACTTTTATTGGCATGTGATTGCGGATCTTTACTCGCATGTGGCAGTTTTGTTAAATGTCACGTCCGATTGGCCTTAATGCCTTTGTGAAATGTCGCGTCCGATTGGCATTAATGCCTGCCGATATGGCATTAATGCCAATCGGACGTGACATACTTGCAGGTACACTTGAATTTTTGGTCCGCCAATAGGTACTCGTATCGTATATCCATCTCCTGCATGATTTCATTTAAATTGGAATGTGAACGTGACAACTACTGCACTACACTGTTGGTCAATTCATGATTATGGTCTAGATGACCTGTTTAACATGATTTGTGTTTTCAGTTCACGGCACTTGTCGCGGTTTCATTCGTGGATATTTTCCACCAAAAAAAAATTTGCAAAGAGTAACCATTGCTATGGCGTTACGCCAGCGAGGACGTGTGTTAACCGAACAAACGTCGATTAGAATGTGTTTGTGGATACGTTTTTATATGCCTGAATTCAAGAACAAATTCACGTCAGATTTTTAAATGACCCCCGTTCCGTATACTCACGAAACATTTGGCTATAGCATTTTACTGGAACCGATAAAAAAAGATCCTGATAATTCCATAAACTATAACATTTTGCACAAGCAAACATATTGCAAAATATTCCATATTTTCTGAAATTGAAATGATAATTTCATCATTGTTGTTTTTGAGAAAACACGCTTTGCTCGTATTTGCAGTATGCAGCAAAACCAGTCTGAACCGGATTGTCGGTGGCACAGAGACCCGCAAGAATGAATTCCCATGGATCGCAACTGTGGCCAATATAATAGGCTCTTCTGGAGATGCATTCTGCGGAGCTTCGATTATCAACGACAGGAATGCCATTTCCGCTGCACATTGTTTCCAAAAGTAAGTTCAAACAGAATTCTACAATGAATCCAAATAAAAAACGTGCCTATTCCCAAATGACAGCATCCAGGAAGTGGGGGGAGGGTGTGGACGGTATTTTGTCACTAAACACATTTCATGTTTTACTTGATCCGTAGAAGCTGGTCTGAAAATTTGACGGTTCAACGATGAAATCTTATCTATATATTCACCGTGAAAACCCCAAATGTGCCCATTTTGGGGGACTTTGGGGGGGGGGTATAACATGGAAGTGGGGGCCCGGATCAAATTTTTGTACTGATTAATCTCGATTTGTTTTGCCATCAGGAACATCTCTTCGAATTTTGGCGAAATGTCTTCGGAACGCACTGTATCTATATAAAAATCCTCTAAAATTTCATCATCGTTTTTATATTTCAGAGAAATGTCGAATTTAACCCTCGTCATGGGTCATCACAACTTGAACCCATTGGACGACGACGCCGTTATGGTCAAAATTGATAAAGTAATCAATCATCCAGGGTAGGTACGAATACATTTTGCGTCAGCTGTAAAAATTCGCATCAGCTAATTTGATAGAGAAGTTATTGGAACCTGTAGCATGTTCTTTGACGAAGGAACACATCGATTCGTAATTTACAAAATTCCTCACTGGAGGGTAAAATCATTATGAAAGGTTTGATCTTGATGCATTGCTTTTTTGGAAAGCATTTGCGCTGCAAGCCGATAGATAACTCTTCCGAAAACCTGCAGTCCAAAAAACCTGCAGTTTATCACGGCTAAAAACATCAAGGAGTAGTTTTTACGACGAACTCGACGTGTCGACTGGGTGACTGGCCGTTCCTGGTGTTTCAGAGTAGATGGGAACCTATGCAGTCCCTTTTCAGCTATACCCGCAGGATCTCCCAGGGCAGTAGCTGTCTTGGCACGTTATTATTCATTGTTCACATTGTGATAACATTGTGCAAGGGGTCGGCAGATAATCATCATGATCATGTCACATGAAGACACGTCATACGAGTACAATAAATTCTACAGTTCAAGCATATCTAAAAAACAATGTAAAATGTTCGAATGAACGAGAAATGGTGCATGTGAAGTGTCAAAATTCATGCAAAGATGTCAAGGCAAAGCGATAATTGGTCACATAGAATGTATGCGACAAATCGCTGCTTCATTGCATCATACGCAGGGACCGCCATAATTAATCGAATATTGGAGAAATACGATCAAAGGTCTACGAAATTGGTGTCATCCAATTTCAGCAGTGCTTGATGCAGTTTCGTTGCTAACACGAAAATTATGATGAAAATTCTGATGACTGTGAAAGGCTCCAACGAGATTTGGCTCTCAAAAAATCATTTATGGTGTAAAAGGTCGGGACACGAACGTTTGTAAATGCAGGTACGAATAAATATTTTTCATTTCATTTTTCATTTTCATATTTTCATTTCATACGAGCTTTCACACTTTACGTTTTTAAGATTTAGCATGACTACAGCTAAGAACGACATTGCCGTTTTGAAATTTAAGAAACCAATAAGTTTCACCAACAAGATACAGTCGATCTGCCTTCCTGGAGTGACTGAAAACTACGACAACAGGATGTCGACGGTTGCCGGTTGGGGAGCAAAAAGATTCGAGGTAAGTTTTGGCGTTGCTTTGCGCAATTTTCGTAACACTTGAAAATTATTGCGACTTCTTCGTAATGCAATTGCATTGCACAGAATAAAAAGTCACAGTTGCTCTTAGCAGTTATTCACCCATCCGGTTGTTACTCCCAAGTCCACATTATTCATACATTTTGATGAGCCAATTACCCGATGGTTTTATTTTCGATCCATTCGGCAGACACCTGGAAGAAAGTTGTCAACAAGACAACAGGCCGAAATGGTTGGTGGTTTAGGCCTGGTGTGGTTATCTATAGACTAATACAAAAAACACGTCCGCGAAATTGGATATTGCCATCAGGAAATCAAAACTCCAAATTCTCCTTTTCATCTTCATCGAAATTACTTTCCACAATGTTCAACCGGTGTCTTATCAGTTTTCGAGGGGGCAGTTGTTTTTAAAGTTCACCAAAGGTCGTATAAAGTTCTAACGCTGCATCTGCTTTTAAAAGTGAAGGCAATGATTCTTATCATTCACACCACGCATTTCAGGAGCCATTGGTTTTGGGACTTTTGCTAGAAAGAGTTTACGAAAGTTCATAATATTTATTTGATCCAATGATCAGTGTTGTGGAAGACATCATTCTTGATCAACCTGTTTTCAAATTTTATAAAGATAGATTTCATTGCAGATGCATGGGCATCTTTTTTGAAATTCAGTCCATTAATTCGATTTTCACTATAAAGCTGGTTTTGTATTTGGTTTAAAATACTTTTAGAGCATTTTATATAACAGACAAAAACTTCAACATTTCTGTTCATCGACTTGTGTTTCCTTTCTCGCATCAACGTCGTACGAATACATACGAGCCTCATTCAAAATACCCACAGGGGTCGGTCTCTTCGAAGCTCCTCAAGGTCGATCTTGATATAATTACAAACAAGGCATGCGCAGCGAAATTATTGCCTTTCGCCGACAATGTGGTTGACTCGAGCCAAATGTGCGCTCTCAAAGCTCGCAAAGGCGTCTGCCAGGTTTGATATCATTGCTGTTGATGATATTTTGAGCACATCGTGCTTTCCTTATCGTTATCAAAGTATATCTATACGAGTATAGTGTTTCCACAAACGGATATATCGCGCCTCACAGACATCCATTGCGTTGCCGTATTTTGCGGCCTCTCTATACTTGATCGGCACCTCTATCGTACATGATGTTCAATTGTGTGTCAAATGGGGCTAGGCCCATTGCGGCCTCTGCCCGCCAACCCCATGTCAGGGCGACGTCCCCCAGTAACCGCCAGTGCGCGGCCGTAAACCGGAAGTTTAATAAATCCTTCAATAGACCTTCAAACAATGTACCTAGACCTTCGGAACATCATCGTTGAGCGCAAGTGTTACTTAACCCTTAAGTGGGATACCATGTGAATGGCGCACTGTATGCAAAAGATAAGTAAATTTGAGAAACTTTTTGAAAACTCTCAAAATCACCCCTTTGAAGCTCAAAAACAGCAGTTTTCAAGAGTAGCCATGAAAAACGGTTCTGATTCCAGATTTTCAAAGCTGCAGGTTGCCTGGAAGTGCCCAATAGTATTCTATATCAGTTGGTCGGTCTGTCGGTCGGTCAGCAATCACGTTAGGTAATTCTAGCCGAGAATAAAATTATAGATATAATCCTTAATAGATAAGAGAGATGGAACTGATCGAGCCCCCCTTATTTAAGGCGTAACAGATTAAAAAATTCAATTTAAAACATATTCTATGAAGTGCTGAACTGCTGCTTATTTTCCTTCCGATGAACATCTATGAATACCTTGACGCCTTTATCGATGCCTTGAGATGTCTTTTCTTTTTAACAGGGTGACAGTGGGGGCCCCCTCATGATTAGAAACTCGGCTGGCGTCTATCATCTGGCTGGCGTGACGTCATTTGGAGTGAACTGTTCATTTCCATATCCAGGTAGGCCATATCCTGGTGAGTTGGTTGGTACCGACTCAACTTATAGCATATGTACTCGTGGATATATTCGGATGCGGGTGAAGATGGCCTCGACCTACAGCGCTCTAGGCAACTAAACAGAGTGCGTTCGTTATTGCCGATTATTGCCCATAATTACCAAAATTTCAGCGTTTTGCTCTAACGGTTCAAAAGTTATGCCCTAAATAACCCAACTAAACGGGTTATTCAAATAACCGCTACACATGGTTCGTTATTGCCCGATTACGGTTATGGCGTGTGTACAATATTCCTCGCAATTAAAAAAAATTACAACATTCGCAACGTTATTTATTTTACATTTGCAGTGATTTGAAGGCTCCCAGTTGTGGGGCAAAGTAGGAATGTAGGTACTCCACAGCAGATGTATTGAAAATAGCTGCTGTGAAGCAACTGGAAACGAAAATCAGAAGAAAAGAAAATTCATCATCAACATCATCATAATGAGCCATTATGTCGAGCTGACAGCCATGCGGCTGGTGACTCGGCAAGCAGGGGCCAACTCGTTATCTCCTCGGAGACCAAATTTGCAAATCGGAGGGATGAAGAAGCTGATGCAAATCTATTGGATCAGCTGCTTCTGAAACAGTTCTTCCTTATCTTTGCCGAATCATTTGGTATCTTTCAGTTTCTTTTCAGCACTGAGATGAAACTATCTGCGACAACATTCGGGAACAAATAAACCCGCTGGCATAAAGGTATATCCCCCGAGGCGATTCTAAAATCCATATTACTCGGCCATGGGCCCCGCATATTTTTCCCCCAATCCACTTCCGCTGACAGAAGCTCGCAACAGCCAATCGTGTCATCTGAAATTATGACGTCATTAATTTTGGGATTATTACCTTGCCACCGCTTTTTCCATTTGTCATGTTTGCCACAGCTTCGCAACTCTATATCTTAGATCGCAATAGGGTTAGGTTAGGTTAGGTCAAGTTAGGTCAGGTGAGGTCAGATAAGGTCAGGTTAGGTCAGATTAGGTCAGGTTAGGTC
>JASGXE010010126.1:0-14705 GCA_030068105.1 Sinentomon sp. SZTP_YWyxl
GGGCAGGATGATTTACACTGGATAAAATCGACATCCGTGGGAGAAAATTCACAACACATTCGCATGTGGAGTGGGAGAGATGATGTCCTTGTTTTTTTGTCATCAAATGTGTTTGTTCTTGTCCATTGTCTGCCATGGAACGCCAAAATTTATCCAAATTTGACCCTCCAATTTCAAAATTTCTTCAGCTTCTGGGGGGCTCCGCCCCCCAGACTCCCCGCCAGGGGCTCTGCCCCTTGGAACCCCGCTGGGGCTCCGCCCCAGACCCCGATATCTGGGGGTCTCCCGTCTCCGCCCCCCAGCCAGGGGCTCTGCCCCTTGGAACCCCTCTGGGGCTCCGCCCCAGACCCCGATAGCTGGGGGGCTCCGCCCCCGGCAGACCCACCAAAGTGCCCTTTTACGGGAATGCGTACCGGCCTTTTTTCTGGTACACTTTAAACACTGAACAGACCACATCCAAAATGCATCACTGGAACCAAACTGAATGAGTGACTGGATTATTGACTGACTGACTGATAACTCAGAAATGAATAATTTAAGTCAGGTGAAGAAAACCTGGATCTCACAGCAAAAACAGCAACAGGTACCTACATGTGAAAAAAGTCGAAAAAATGACAAAATTGTGAAAACCCCATTTCGGTGCAACAGACCACATCCAAAATGGATCACTGGAACCAAACTGAATGAGTGACTGGATTATTGACCAAGGGCGCAGATCTGGGTTGAACATTGGGGGGGACGGTGGGGGAATACATTTCGGAAGGGGGTCTGGGGGGCGGCCCCCCAGCAGTGCCCGGGGTCTGGGGCAGCGCCCCAGCGGGGTTCCAAGGGGCGGAGCCCCTGGCAGGGGGTCTGGGGGAGGGAGTCCCCCAGAAGTTGAAGAAATTTTGAAATTTTAGGTCCATTTTTTGATGAAAAATATTGGATTTTCTGCAAAAATCTTCTCAAAAAGACATTTTTCTGGAAGGGTAAATCCTCCTTAGTTCCTGTCCTCTACTGAAGCAAAAAATCCTTATTTGTGTGCGATTCAGGAGTTTCACCACCATGTGAGTGCATGCGTCCTTTAATTCACAAATTGTGTACGCATACAAGTGCGGTTTGGCGATGGCGACCAGCCGAATGAAATAAAAACAGACAAATAAATGTTTGTTGGATGTAAGAGATTCATATCTCATAATAGCGGGTCCACACATTCGCGATTTTGTCGCGTTGTCGCGTCTTCGCGCGCGTAAAAGTTGTCGGGTGCGACAACATCGCATTGTGTGTAGTACACTCTGCATGGTGATTCGTTCTTCACACGTGCGGCAATGTCGTTGCACCGGACAACGCTTTCGTGCGCGACGACGCGACAACGCACCAAAAAATCGCGAATGTGTGGACCCGCTATAACGACGCACATCCCACTTGCACGTTAAGAGGAAGGACATAAAAATAAAAGGCCTTGTTTTTAGTTTGAGCCTAAAATTTGAGAAATTCTACCAGCACAAAAAGTATTTTTTTCCTAATTGTGGAGTGGTCGAAACATTGTGCTACATTCTTCTTTGGGGAAAAAATTATGAGGGTGTGATTTTCCATGTCTATAGACAACGAATATGATTGGCAGTGGAAGGATTACGTGTCAGGCTGGTGCGCTATGTGTAGATAAGTTGACAGAATGAAAAATTTCGTTCACGGACGTGCACATCAACCCAATGCTTGCTTGATTGTAAAAATGGAGGAGTGACACAGATTCCATCAGGAATGCAAACTTGAATGATCTCGGTCTCCTCGATCTAGGCACAAATCCTGCCTTCACCAAGAAAAACCAACTGCTGATACAACTCGGCTCCTACAAAGCACCTTGGCTGGCCACAAACAAAGTGTTGTTGAGGCAATTGCGCATTGGCATAACAGTGATTGCTTGTAATTGTGGACCACACATGACATATAGGTAAACATTATGAACTTTTTACTAAAATTTCAGTGAATCAGGAAACTGATTTTTGGAGCATTTCTGCGGCAGGATATCAACCGATTTCCATCTTTGACGGAGAAAATTCATGACTGAAATATTGGGTGGGACAATTCATGACTTTTAAAATATTGGATGGGACGTGTCCCCCCCGTCCCCCCAGGATCTGCGCCAATGTTATTGACTGACTGACTGATAACTCAGAAATGAATAATTTAAGTCAGGTGAAGAAAACCTGGATCTCACAAAAAAATGACAAATAGGCAGGTAGTTCAAAATATCTTATCTGGAAAAAATGATACAGAAATATGGCGACTAAAAATGGATCGTTAGATGAGGTATGACATCATGGCAATTCAACAAAATGTTGAAAACAATATTGTGCAACAAATCCATGTAATCATGAGTAGGCCCACATATGAAAACAAATCACAACACAAAATTCACAACACTCTATGGTAGGTACATAACATTGGCTGAAGTTGTTTTTTGGATTTTCACGAAGATTTTGGGCCTTTGGGTAAACGCGGAACTGCGGCGCAACGGATTTCGGAACTTTCAAGGCTAACCAATGCGATTTCGCAAGAGAAGGTAGGAAGTGCATAACTCTTAATTGCAGGTAATTCAGGTGCAGAAGTGACAGTTGCAAGTGCAGAACATGCGGAACCACAGTTGGAAGTGAGGAACACAAGATTACAGGTGCGGAACCGAAAGTTGGAAGTGCGGTACCTACATGTGGAAAACAATGTGGAACAAACAGTTGAAAGTGGGTTCTGCAGCTGTAATCCAGTGTTCCGCACGTTCAGGAGACGGTTCCAGACCTGTAATCAAGAGTTCCGCACTTCCAACTGTCGGTTCCAGCAGTGTGCGGAACCGACAGCTGTCCAGATGTTTCGCTCTTCAATCCAACTATAGATTCCGCATCTGCATCCAGATGTTCCGCACTTGCAATTGTCGGTTCCGCACTTCCAACCATCTCCTACGCAATCGCTTTGGTTAGGTAGGTAGCCCTGAAACTCCACGATCCGCAGTTCCGCATTTTACCCACCACCAAGATTTTACGATTAGGCCTAAGCAGCCGATTAAACTGCTCAGTAGGAACTTGAAATTACCTGTCCCTGGGAGTTGCTCAGTGGGTTTACCCCCGTCCTCCGGCAAAAGAGCTAGGCACTCCCTCTCGACTTTTACCAAAAATGGCCACCCATGACTTTTGGCAAAAGGACTCCTCCTTGAGTTTGGCTAAAAGGAATCCCGGATTCCCCGTGTCACCCTGAACCAAACGGCCATGGTGGGTCTGCTAGTACCTACCGAGTAGGCAGGTAAGTTAGAGAACAAGGGGACTGAGTTGTTCATTCCGGCACACAAAATGGGACCATCGATTCGGAGTCACAGAGTCAATGAGGGTTGTTTCGTGGTCTGCTTTGGCAAAAATGTTGCATGACTGGAGATAACACTGTCAAATGGTTTAATGCTGGTGGCACCAACGTAAAAAAGGTGCAAAATGGGAATGCACACAGAGTCAATACTCAATGGGTGCAAAATGTCGACACACTGCGCTGCGTTTACGTAGGTACCTACAGAACACGAGATATGCACACCGTGAGTTAAAAAACAAGCACACACGGAGTCACTGCAAGTCGAAATATGTAGGTAGCTACACTTTTTGACACTTTTCCAGCGACCCAAATGAACCCACAAAACCAAGATTATAGGTCCACTAGGTAGGTACCTACCTACCTATTGTGCTCTGTCATATCATTTGGCATTAATGGCATTGTGTGCATATTTCGACACGTATGTGAGTTGATGCAACTTGATGCGGCTCCTGGCTCGGGATGACTTGTGTGAATGCAACATGCATCTTTTGGCTCGGTGTGCAACATGTGCATGTAGGCTATGATCCCTTCTTTTTTGCTGGTTGGCGTTGGCGGGCCATAGACAATGAAGCCGTTTGACAAGTGGTACCTATATCCCTATTCCCTGCTCATCCATCATTTTTGCCAAAGCAGAACAATGATTCTGCCTCTGCATGTTTCAGCCTCACCCTTGAAACGGCATTATAGCGTTGGGTATATGTTTGGCTTGTTGGATTTAAATTGAGTTAATTGGACAAGTCAGACCTTCCTTAAGGCCCTTTTGTCGCACAGACTAATTTTCAAACAACCCAAACAGATTACACCGGATTTCAATCACTTCAAGCGGAGAGTACACTTGGCTTTCAGACAACCTTCAGGATCCACCATGACGGAGCTGGACTGCACAAGCAGGCAAGGGAAGAGAATCAACTCACAATTTTCTTGCTGAGAAAATAATCATGTACCTCTTGTATTAAATATTGATGAGGTTAGCAACTTCAATAAACCTTACAAACAACAAACGATATTTACAAACCTGGGAGGATCCTCCATAAGCAATTTCCAATTAGGGAAACGAAATCAGTGGGATTCGATGAAACCGTAACAACCTAAACACCGCCCTACGTAACGGAAAAGCCGCGTGGCTTTCGCGTGGTCTTAGGGAACGCTGACCTACCGCGAAGGGAAAGGGACAGGGAGTGGACGATGCTGAAGACAAGACACTGATCTCACCGCCAACTATCTTGATCAGTTTTTGATACGATGCAATGATGTGGCTGAATGCCAAAGACATCACTGCAATGACCAGTGGCAATATCTCGTCTCCATCTATCTCAATCCAATTTGACAGGATGCAGTGATGTGGCTGAATGCCAAAATCATCACGGCATTGACAAATGAATGTCAGCCTTACGCTGAGAATTCAACGCCACCAATGTGTAGAAGGTTCGATTTGTCTCGCTGTGTGGTCCACGTCACTGACCTTCCACCCTTGAATAGGTACACTGTCAATGGCCAAATGCTTGGCGATTTCGCAGAAACCCGACCATGACACTTTCGACACCAGCGTTCATGACATCAATTCAAGAATGTCACAGTGAATTTGACATAGGAATGTCTCTTGACCACGTCCACACAGCAATTCATCACTCCCGACGATGGCAGTTGATTCGTCGACAGTTCGCACCAGAATTTGGTCTCCTTGTCGAGATTGAATAACACGAAGAGAACAGCTCGAAACTATGGCTTTTTAGCGTAGCCAGCTTACGTCCACCACAAATTACGAGCGTAGCCAAAATTCATCGACGAAAATGAACCCGAACAAAGATTGGTGCTTTCGACTTTGACAAACAAAATGGCGGCTTGGAAAATGTGCTTGAATCATGACGACACTCAAGTCCACCAAACTCAGCAGTCATCTTGAAGAAATTCCTCATCACCCGACGAAATTGTTTTTTTCTCCCCAATTTTTCTCCCAAAGATCCCCAAAACTTCAATTTGACCAATCCAGACAACCTCAGATTCACCAAACTTCCCCGGCAATCACCCCCCAATTTTCTTCCTTCAGACCCAAACGGCTTCCAAAAACGAACAGCCACGTTTTCTTCCGATCCCGTCCGAATTTTTCCAAAAAAAAGCAGGGAGCACATTCCCTCGAAGCAAGAGCCAAAGTCCCATTGGCTGAATTTTCCATCACCTGATTTTTTTGACCGACCAATCACACAATTTTTTCCGCTTTCATAAGCATTCGCTTGGATCAAAAATGAAAGGCTCCCTAAATTTCAATTTGAATTTCTGCGATGTTTTGCGATTGCGGATATTTGCATTTTGGGCCAGTGATTTGCTGCGCCCATTTTTGCATGACTTTCACTTGCGTTGGCGTCCTCAGTGTTAGACCCTTTCCAAGGTGACTGGAAGGTCAATGAGACCCGGGGATGTGATCAGATAAATGACTGAGTGGTTCACAGGGAGAAACTTGGTGTGGCTTGGTATTTTTTAAAACACCCATCCTCACCCTGCCATTACAATCATCACAAAAAGCTTGCATAATAACACACTGGTTTCTCTAACTAGGTAGGCCCCAGGTAGGTAGGTACCTATACCTCTCGATTCGGTGTACTCGAATCGCAAAATCTCCGGAAAAAATCCAAAAGCGAGCTTATTCCTCAAAATATAGATACCTACTTACCTGGACACTGGATAGACAGGTAGTTTGGAAGTGGATTTACCCCCTATGGATACCCGTTTGGGCGTTTGATAGGTTAGGATAGAAGTGTCAGGATCAGCAGCCAGCGACGAAAAGTGGAGCGACCCCTCATCGCCGATGTGATGAGGCCACGAAGGAGGCCAAAAAACAAAAGATCCAAAGGATATGTTTGATCAGGTTGGGATAAGATGGGTTAGATCCAGGGAAGGGGGTCTATCCAGGGTTCCCACTGTCCACTGTCCAGGGGAGCTGACCACCTAAAATGCTCAACCTGCTTGACCGGTTGGTACCTAGGTAATAGTTAATTGGTTAGGTTAGAATAAGAATAACCTCACCCCAACCCAACCAACCAAATCATTCCCTGCAGAACATTGGACAAGCGGTTAGGTATCAGCAGGACAAGCAGGTTCAGCGTTATAGTGTCACCCCACCCCTGTCCACTGTTCAGTACCAACCTATCCATATTTTAGGGAACACACAAAAACAACTCCAACCAAGTGTTTGACCAGCAGCCCAGGCAGCAATACAAAATAACATGAACAAGACTTGAGCTGGTACTGTTGACAATAAATCTGCACTGCACTGCCAACATGTGCACAGCTGACGTTACAAATCAAGATTATTCGACGTGTGAAGGAACTCGGGCAGGTTTTGGATTCGCGAATCGCCTGCAGTGACACTATTCACTCAATCCTGCAGAGGCACTTCTTTCGACATCTGCACAAACACCATGGGGACTGTGTGACGAACGGAATCCAATTATCTGGCAGCAGTGAGCTGGCCAGCCAACGAAAAAAGCCTTTCCAGCAGGCAGCAAGCATCGACGACACAACATCACAACAACTTCCAGAGCGAAAAAATGAAAAATCAAGCACGTCCGACGCCGACGTCGGCTGCAAAATGAATCGATGTGGCGGAGAAGAAAACGAAACCGCGAATCGAAACTTGTGAAATGACGATTGAAATTTTCAAGGTTGTATTGTTGCAATCTCCTCATGGTTTCTCGTAAGTTTACGAGATTGGAATTGACATGTCACTGACGATCATTTCCCATGAAGCATCACTTTACCGCTTTTAACTTGTGAAATAACGAAGAAAAAATTTTCAAGGTTGTAAAGTTACAATCTCCTCAGTTCCTCGCAAGTTCACAAGTTTTAAGTTGTTATGTCACAGAAGATCATTTTCTGGAAGCATCAGATTACAAGGATTAAATCGTTAGTAAAGTTACATGTTTCGTCCACAACTTTTAAATTGTTGAAAGATGACTTCAATGTTGTAAACTATTTTCTGTCAAGGTAAAGATTGTTTGTTGTTGAGTTTAAACTTGATAAATGATTTTTATTTTTTTCAGTGTAGAGTATGCGAGTGTTGTTTGGGACCCTTATCTTCATTGCCACATTGACACACTGGAAAAGGTACAGAGGAGGGCAGCTCGTTTCATTTCTGGAAATTTCTCGTTTTCTTCCAGTGTCTCTCAAATTATGCAGGACTTTGGACTTTTGTCTCTAGCTCAGCGCAGAAAGTCGAGACGCTTGAAATTTTTCAGAAAGATCATTGCTGGCAAATTAAAAATCAGCATTCCTCCTGAGTTTGTACTGAGATGTCCTCAACGCAGAACGGACAATGGGTTTTATTTTGTCGCGCCGCAAAAGTTTTAAATGCCCACTACAATTCTTTTTTTCCCAGGACAGTGAGAGACTGGAACTCCCTCCCGCGTGACTCTCCGCTTATCCTAGATTCTTTGGTCCTGACTACCGGCATCGGCCTATCCTCCAGATTGCATTCATAACTTTCGTGTTGTTGTTGCTCGTTTTGTTTTATTTGTGTGTTGTTTTTTTTTTTGCTTTATCATCTTCGTAAGTGTTTTTTTTTATCATCCAGACCAGATGCTATGCATTGTTGTTACTGATTTTTTTTTTCACTCATCTACCAGTTAATTTCGTAGATGTAATTCATTTAAATAAACAAATAAACAAAAATAGACAGCAGCAGGATGATTGACTTCGTTCCAGGATTGTCGAGTTTCATGGACACCGGAAGTTCGAGAGTCTAGGATTCTTTCGTTGTCTACACGCCGATTTCGGTCTTCATTCGTCCATCGTCGCGCCAAAATCGTATTTTCGCTTTCAAACAGAACTGCATAGATTTAAAAAGTATCTTGATATTTTTGTACTAGGGACTGCGCGCTGAGGCGGTATCATACGTGAGCGACCCATCTATATAGACATGTCTTGGACGTTTATTTATTTTTTTTCTTTGTTAATGCTGATTTCCTCATTGTTTTTCGGAGTGATGTTTTTCTTTCAATTGAAGAGGACATCCTTTAGCCGAGCGGGGGGAATGTAACGGAGATGAGCTGCATAGATTTAAAAGTTTTTATTCCTTCTTTACTTGACGTGTATTTTAAGTGCATCTTTATTTGGAACGGAGTTTGGCAGCCTGGCAGAAGAAAGGTCTATTTAAAAACATGTTTTTAACATTGTCATAACATCTTCTCGTTGGTTCGAGTTATATTTTGTCAATTTCAATCAAATTCTTATGTCAAGCCAATCCAAGAGATTTCGCAATCTTTTTGCACTTTGCATTCCAAAAATCCATGTTTTTCATTCATTTTCATTCATTCAAGTCATTCATCATTCATTCCTATATGTGTTCATCGGGGAACGTTTCGTTGTCGTTGGAAGGCATCAGGGGACGACCTCTGGATGGCGTTTTTGTGGGTGGCATAGGCGACATTCAGACGGACACATTTCGCTCGTTTCAAGGATTTCGCAATCATTTCGGCCTAATTTTAACTCAGTTGACTTGTTATTTTTCGTTGATGTTTCATTGCATTTCCCTCTGTTGTTTTACATTTTTGTCACATTTTGGGTTCAAAAACAACCAAGGACCAGTGAACCTTCCACGTCAAAGCCAGATTTTTGTCGCTGAGAAAATTTTCAAAACCGATCCAAAGTCAGTTGCTCGAGATCCCCCGAAGAAGCAAGCCGCTCGTGATCCCCCGAACCGAGAAGTCACCCCGCTCCCGAAGAGAATTCAAAGTTTCCCCGAGTTTCGATCGGCATTAAGCGTTGCCGCTCAGCGAAGAGTGATGCGTGACCAAAGGGGCATCTAGCGACAGACCTTGGATTGGACTCTATCTATTTGTGATATCACCGTTATATTCGAACATTGTTACTAAGTCTTCTTGAAGTTATCGTTATCCCAGTTGTGAATAAACTATACAAGTATTTATCTAGCAGAAGAAATAATCCCGTCTTCGTTTACTGATGTGTGCTTGATCCGTCCAAGGAATTCGGATCGCTGTGACTAAAGGAGGTTCAGAGTGCTATCCCAAGCAATACACCGAGCTAAAAACTATTCCTTCAAGTGACAACACCCTGTCCTATGACAGTTGGGATTATTCTCAATTGCATCAATCGGTGCAGCGATACATACCGTGCCCAAAACGTTAAGCTAATTTTCTCTTTTTATACGGAATTAAATACAACGCGCAAAGTACCACAAATATCTTCTAGAGTGCTTTCATCTGAAGAATGACCTTCATGTGTTAGAGGACCATTTAGAGGTTAGGTTAGAGGTCTGAGAAACATTTAATAGAAATCTCCCAAATCGGACCAAAATAACCAATTTTTGGTGTTATACGAATAATTAATGTGCACTGCTGTCAAAATCATGAATGACATTGCGTATTGTTAAGTGCCTCTAACAGGTACAAACGATACACAAGTGAGATGAATGTGCATTCAGGCGTTTTGACGCTTTACGTTTCCTGCTGTGGATTATCCTTTATTCAGGTTTTCCAGGTCAGGTACATCCTTTTTTCAGGTTATGACGAGCATTGGATGACAAAACTGGCCGCAGATAATAAAGGTTTGGACACATTATGTTGTCGGTATGATTGTTTGGATTGTTTTTTTTTTTCTTACACGGCACCGAAGTAAAACCCCAACACTGACGAGGTTTTCAAAAGGTGTGGATCGCACTCCTGCAAATCCATCACTGCTCCAAACAATATCTTCAAGATAGAGTGGCGAAGTTGCACCGCGAAATGTTTATTTCATGGAAATCTGCTCCATTTCGAAGCCAAAATGCACACCGTTAGTCCAAGCTCACGTTTATGCTTGCGACAAGCTCATCGAGGACAACCTGTAATTTCCAAGAGAAACTTGCCTGCCATTGCGTATTAGCGGACATTCCGTGCAATTGTCCTTATGGAATTTGGCACCAAAACCGTCCTAAATTGGATAATTTCAGCTCAAAAGGTCTGGTTGTTCTGGAAAGAAATCCATATGGATGTAGTGAATCTGGTTGTCCCTGGTCGCTAACGACCACAACGATTTAAATGTCGACGATTAATTTATCTGTAAGATGTCCCAGTTTTATGCAATTTTTATATTCAGGAATTATCACAGCTTGACAGTTTGGATGTGTCGGCATGAGGAAGGATTTCCCAGATTTTTGCAATAAAACGCATTGAAAAAGATGGCAGCATGTTTCCGAGAGCTCAGAAATGGCCGATTTTTATTTCCCATTTGCCACAGCTTCTTTTTCCTTACTCGTACAGTTTCAGAGGATATACTGAAACTTGGATGTTCAACTATCGCATCTTTAATTGACTTGGATCGTAAGTTCAAAATTTCGTTAGTGGTGTCGAAAATCCCTGCAGCTTTGCATTTTTGGTTATTTGAACTTTTAGGCCATTCCGAATGCAACATGCTTTCTTCTGTTCGGTAAGGAAACACAACCAAACCCACGTGGAAGGTGACCGCAACTTCCTGGCTTGGTGGGTGGGGAAAACTTGCAAAATGTTGTTATGGGTTGGGTGGGAATGGATGAGCTTTCTGAGATGAGGGACATGTGATTGAGCATATTCAGGATAATAAAAAAAAATTGTGTTAACGAGGATGTCATTTCTCACGTGCATATTCCTGCATCCTCTCGGCATGGGTAGAAAAACCGAGTAGGTTTTCTTCATTCGCTTTGGGTGCTGAGCCCGGATCCCCTGGCTGAAGATTCGTAGCCAGGGCTATCTCCGCCAGGTTTTGTGGGCACACGCTAAGCATGGCAAGACTCTGCACGTTTTTGGCCGCATTCACATTTTTCAGTAGTTGGCCTGTAGGTGCCCACACATTTTGATCACGCCACATCCGATGATCGGGCTGAATTTTTCTCTCTTTCGGATGAAGCCCAAACATTTTTGGATGAACCGGAATGTGTCCCGCCCTTCTGGTATAAGTCGCGGTGAGAAGAAGTGTTTTCAGCCGATATCTTTTTCTATTTCTGAAACAACTGAATCAATTGAATTCGATTTGTTTTGACCAGTAAGCATAAGAGGACACTCGCAATAAAGCGACTATTTCCAATGCCTCAATCGGCAGACAAAAGAACGCATGTCGCCATATCTTGTTACAACTAAATTGTTACCACTGACTTTTTCCTTCATTCAGGATAAGTCTGAACCTAAAAGGCATGGTTCCTGTAGTCAATTTTTTAATGCACCTCAAATGACCTTTATTGTTTGTGACTTTATGAAAAGCGAACATAAGTGGACAGAAAAGATTTTCATTCCTGCTCACAGCAGTCAAATATTGAAGAGTTATGCCAAGGCATGGTATTGTTCAAGTTCGGATGAATTAGCTAGGTCAGGTTTGGGTAAGATAGGTCCCGGTCAAGTTCGTCCAACCGAATTGGAGATAACCAAAACTCACAATCATTATGAGGCCAAACGTAAGTGACCCTGATAACGAACACCCAAATATACCTATAAGCGTGCCGTTAACAGGGCCGGCAACACCGAGGCCGGTGCCGACATGCTGGGGTGCTCAGTTTGTGAGAACTATTACCATTTTCGATGCCTTAAGATCAGCGCAAAGACAAAGGTACTATTCTGGCAGTGTAAAGCTTGCTCCAAAGTACAGAAAGAGATGGCGAAAGCATTCGAATCATTGCCAATGATTCATGACGACATCAATCGCCTAAAGCAATTGTGTGTGGACAGATCCTGCTTCCTGGAATCGCAGAGTGAAATTCTGGCCAGGGTGATTTCCCTCGAAAACTGTTTCATTGCTGGCAATGACAGGGATATGCTGGCTCAATCCAGTTCTGTTCCGCCTGCTGCAAACCGTCAGACCAAGCCCGGATCCTCGTCGTACGCGGATGCACTTAAGGCAAGCCCACCTGCTGCATCCTCGGAGCAACTGCATTCTTCAACTTCTGGCGGACGCTTTCAGCCAACTGCGCCAGTTGGCCCGGTGCCTTCACCACGACGGTCTCCTCCTAATCAGAAGAGTCGCCACACGCCCTATTCCAATGGCCACTCGACCACCACGGCATCAATAATAAGCTCTCATAAATCAAGTTTTACTGACTAACCCTCTTTTTTCTCGAGAAATGATGATTTTCAGGCATATAAATGAAAGCTGGCTGTCGCTAAAAAATACCCTCCTCGCATTTCTAAAATCAATCCCTGTTCGCAAGGTCAAGGTGAGTGTGAAATATCCCTGGGCGAATTTCAGACTGAACAAGCTCCTGCAAAGAAAACGGCGCGCTCATTCAAAATTTAAACGGAGCGGGAGACCGATTGATGCTGTCAGATATCACGACCTTCGAACCCAATGCTCTGACCTAAATTCGGAACTCTTCCATAATTTTATTGAATTATCTCCTATCCAAGCTCATAAATCTCCTTTCCAGCATACGTTTGTTTGCGGATGACATAGTGATTTATAGAGCTGTAACGTCTGCAAATGATGTCGCCATCCTGCAGGCGGACCTCAACCTGGTCTCTATATGGTGTGGCGCCTGGGGTATGCAAATCAATGCAGAAAAAACAAAATCCATGTGCTTTGCAAAGCACTCCAGGTTCCCCATTGTTGAACCCAGTTACAGTGTGAATGAGCAGTCCATTGAAAACGTAAATTCCTTTAAATACCTGGGTGTTGAAATTTCCCGGGACCTCTCATGGCGCCACCACATTAATTCCACTTGTAAGCGTGCCAGAATGATATTGGGTTTCATTCAGCGGAATATGAGATTTGCATCTAGGCCAGCTAAGCTCAAAGCATACAAGTCCCTTGTTCTGCCTATAATTGAATATGCCAGTGCTGTCTGGGACCCGACCTGTCAGGAGGACATCTCTAATGTAGAAATGATCCAGAGAAGGGCTGCACGTATGGTCACCGGTTCATATGCCAGAAACACCAGTGTGTCTGGTTTACTGAAGGACCTTGGCCTGCCTACTTTGGCAAGTAGGCGCAGGGAGCACAGGCTCCAGCTGCTCTCCGGCATTATTACCCACGACTTTAACTTTTACATGCCATCGTCTTATCCCATTAAGCCCATCCAGCGCAGAACTGATAATGGGCTAGCTCTGCAAGCCCCGATTTGCAAAACAAATCGGTACTTTAACTCTTTCTTCCCCCGAACAGTTAGAGATTGGAACAGCCTACCCACTTATTCTCCAATTATATCCCGCTCCATGGCATCTTTGGGCGCCACACCAAATCGTGCGAAGGTAATTGACGAATTTGTTCCAGTGTTTTTATTATCTGACTTTCCTTTGACACCTTGCTCAACCTGCCACCATAACTGTTTGTGGCAGTATTGTTTTGTAAATAAATAAATAATAAAATCAAAACCAGCTGCATCTGCATTTGACAGCAGGAGCAGTGTCAATCGCAATCCCAGTCAAGCTCAGAGAAAGGTTCGGTTTCACAGAATCAATGGAAAGACCCATGCAAACACCGTTGTGCTGGGTGATTCTTTGGTGAAACATCTTCACACCCGACTATCTCCAGACAAGATCCGGGTGGTCTCCTCGCCGGGTGCCAAGTCCAGTGACCTGCTTCACCTCCTAAAAGTTCGACCATTGCTGGAAGGACCTGTGAAGAAGATTGTGCTCCAGATCGGTCGAAATGACATGGATCAAGGCGTTCATCAGGACACATTGCTTCGAAATATTGAAGAAATTATCAAACTGTGTCGATCAGCAGTTCCCGAAGCTGATATCTATTTCTCAGCAATCATCACCAAAGTTGGTCTTCCCATGACAGCCCTGTTCGCCACCAAGAGCCGCATTCAAGCTCTGTGCAGTGCCTACGGAGTTCATTTCTTCGACAGCAACTACGGCTTCCAGCGTCGGTTCCACGCAGCTGATCAATCGCATCTGAGCCACGCTGGAACCACCAGACTAGCCAATTTGATTGTTCGGAACATTTATCCTCGTTCGGAGTTTTTATAAAGCCAAATTCGGGTGAGCACACATTTTTTGGATCCTGTAGCAAATCTTTCACCATTTTCTGTTAATTCTTTTAAATCAGAAAATCTTTCGCTCACCCTGATTCACCTTTGTTACCTTTCGTTTTCCTCCCTTTTTCGCCTCCTGTTTTGTCGCATGGTGTTTGCCCTTTTTCTTATGACACATCCCATATCATTCGCTGCCTTCTCCACTCATTTCGCATTCGACCTTTGTTTGATTTTCAATTGCCCTCATTTATTCCAATTTTCCTTCTTTTCCTCTTACCTGCACATGTTTATGCGTTTATTGATTTGCAGGCCTACTTTGACCCTGGATACATATCTCTCTGCCCCAAACACGCTGGCCGAACAACATAACCCTTTTTCCTCAGTTGTGGATAATTCCGGTTTTGGGATTACAATTGCTGATAACTCAACATGCAGCCGCCACTCT
>JASGXE010010127.1:0-15559 GCA_030068105.1 Sinentomon sp. SZTP_YWyxl
ATTTCACAGCCACGGTGCGAGAAAAATAAACAAGAATTTTACCGAAATTAACGAAATAAAAAAGAAATAACCACTGGTCGTTGGTGTGCCTCATTCCGCCGCCATGTTGCTACCAAAACCACGATTTTCAGAACGAACGCCAACCTTGAACACACTGCCTTCACTCTGGCTGATGAACGCAAAAGGAAGGATAGCCACCTTGCCACATTGAGCGTCAATTTCACAGCCACGGTGCGAGAAAACACGCAAATCCTATTCGTCCATTTGACAGGAGACTTCTGGCGCATACGATAGTTGTTTTACACGATGACCACTATTTTCTTTTCCATTGCTTCGATGAAAGCATTGTTAACTACACGCAATTAGCTGATGTCAAAGTCCTTTGAGGTTCATGGTGAACCTATTGCATTCCATTGACCCTTCATGAAACAAATAGGGCAACAGCGAGACTTTGAAAAAAAAAATACTCGAAGCCCCACAGAAATGAAAGTTTTCCCTTTTCAGTGTTTCTTGAAGCGTGCCACTCTTGTTTCTCAGGTTGTAGCGAAAGCAATAGAAATGGAAAAAATGGTGTGTGGGTTATGTAATTGCGTATGGTCTGTTCACACAAAATTTCATGCATTCACTTGCTGTGTCTTTTGATCGCACATTTTCAGTTATTTTGTATAAAGCCGCGTCAGAATGGACAGATTTTTGTCGGCTGACTTCTTCAGATCATCTGTCCAAAACAGATTGTCACTCGAAAGAATGGGCAATGATAAATGCTCCAATGTTCTCTTTTGCACATCATTGGGAGTGACAAACTTTTTTGGACAGACGATCTGAAAAAGTCAGCCGACAAAAATCTGTCCATTCTGATGACGCGGCTAAAGATAGCATTGCAGGCTCGCGTGTCTTGGCCATGAATGCCAGAAAAAGCTCCTGAATTTCAGTTTTTGTTATCGACTTTAGCGAGCTCGTTCTTTTTCGCATCGCGCACACGCTGGCAATTGCGAATCCTACTTTAGGAAAGCTCAAAATCAGAGAGATTATAGCTGTTTCAAGCTCACAAATCAGTTATACGAGTACTTACAATAAGACAACAGATTTTCTCTTACTGATCCAATACCAACGAGGCATAAATCACCTGGGCGATCAAAGCCCGCCGGAAATTTGGCTCTTCACCCAGTAAATTTCTGAATTGGGCCACTGAAACAAAAAACAATTGCTGCAGCAGACACCGGCTGCTGGTCCTAGCCAGTGCAGACTGCAGAACTTCGCCCAGCATTCAACAGGCACAATATTTTTTGTCGCAGTGTGCATCTCATAACAGACACAGTGAACCTTTCTCTTTCATCTTCGATATGTTGCGTGGTCGTATATTCACGTTTACAAAGCATCACAGCTGTATTCGTAGCATTTGGCAGCGTCCTGACGTTGAGCTTTGATAGGCTGGTGTGTGATAATCAGGTGTTTTGCCAGGTGTTCTGAGCACCGAACGACGTCGACACCTTTTCCGCAGTTGCGACAGAATTTTATTATTATTTGTGTTTTCAGAAAACGGCGCCGCAATGAACAAATAACCGGCTGGGAAAATTCAATGCCTAATAAACGAATCTTGCTATGATTCCTGAGGTTTTTCTATCTTCTTTACGGTCACCATCAAGATGCCTTCCAACCTAATGCTATGCAGTCAACACCACGCCGCAATGGTCAAGGCCAAGCAGAAGCAGGAAAATTGCGAATGCTGAATGCTTTGAAAGAGCAGTGAATAAGCTTATTAAAAAGCCACTGTTCTTGCTCTGGGGTATCAGATCTGTTACAGCATCTGGCTGCCCTGCTGTGAGGCAAAACTGGATCGGAAGACGGCATGCCGTAGAAATTTGCAACTTTGGACGTAGGAGGAAACTCCACAGTGGTGTGTGGACGTGCCTAGTTTCATTTTCTCCACTGCTCTGTGTGTAATTATGCCACTGTTTCGGCACCTTTGTCGGAGAAGTAAGACAGTCAACTTCGATTTTTTGCTAAAAATGCCGTTTTATCAATATTTCTGGAACGCTTTTTATGGTCCATTCGAAAGGTAAAACATAGAATTGATTGGAGTATTAGGACTTACCCTATGGCATTGTTTTACTGGCGCAATATTTAACCGAAACTTTATTTCCGTTTTTTATTATCCAGAATTTATTATTTGTTACGTAAAAGTTTATTATTTTGGAATGTGTCATAATAATGTTTGTGGCGTTCTTCATTTTACCACCAAAATTTTAAAATTTCCTTTTGCAAAATGAGGAAACATCGCACGAGAAGGTTGTCGGTTGGTCTTTCAGCCTCTATGGTGACTTTGCAGTAAAGATAACAGAGTGGTTTACCATAAAGGAATAATTATTATTATTTGTTTGCCTATTTTATTATTTTGGCGCAACGCTCCACTTGCTCCTCCGATGTGTTGATTTTAAATGTCAAAGGGCAGAGCAAGATTTTGAGAAAAAACGATCAAGGAGAAGATTGGAGTCATGTTGAAGAAGACGCGGTCATGTCAACGTTTTGGAAATGCAGATTTTAGCAATTATACAGTCATGAGGAGATTGTATAGCCAGGGGCAGTATCATCCAGTTTCCCTGGTTCTTCCTTTGTCATTCGATCTCCGAGATTTCTTATTTTTGAAACAGTGAGGAGAATGGCTGCGACTCGCCATCTACTCCTTCCACATGATTGGTAGTAACATGAGAATGGCAGTAACATCCAGTTTCCCTGGTTCTTTCTTTGTCATTCGATTTCCGAGATTTCTTGTTTTTGAAGCAGTGAGGAGGATGGCTGCGACTCGCCATCTACTCCTTCCACATGAATGGTAGTAACATGAGAATGGCAGTAACATCCAGTTTCCCTGGTTCTTTCTTTGTCATTCGATTTCCGAGATTTCTTGTTTTTGAAGCAGTGAGGAGGATGGCTGCGACTCGCCATCTACTCCTTCCACATCTTCTGTCGAGAATAAGAATCCGTCGATCTGAACTTCATCCTGTATAGCAGCAAGCAAACGGTGTTAAAATCCCCGTCACTTTCCCTCGATATCGCATTTAGAGAGTCGGCTTCAGGTCCCGCTTGTTAAATTGCATGAATCCTTCATCATTCATCAAAGATAATAATTTATCACATCAGCGGAGATTCTTCCGCGCTCAATTTAAGCAGCGGGAAGGAGTTGTGACTGGAGAGAAATGCTCCAACCTCAAAACTATGCCTGATGGCAGATCCATTTGTATCTCAAAACAATTTTTGTTGATCGTGATCGGTGGTGTGTACTTCCATGAGTAGTTAATTGATCTCAGGCCGAGTCGTTGTCCGTTGACCTGATTGAAGTTAGATATCCCAAGATGTCATCCAATCAATTGTGTTTCTTTGCAGAAATATTTTGGGTTACCTTGGTGGGACCGGTGACTGGGGCAGAACGAACTGAGGCAGAAGTGGACTGAGGCAGAATTTTTGAATTTTTGGAAGCTGATTTTTTTCATTTCTGCGGGTTAGGTTTGGTCAGGTTAGGTTATGTCATGTTCTTCCTGTTAGCTTTTTAAACTGTGATGTCATATTTTCGCAGCTCGTTGTTGGGAAGTGAATAACTGAAAGTAAATAGACAAATTTGCATGCCTCTCAACCATGCTTACTTCATCGTTGCAGATTTTGAAAGATCGAGGCGCGTCCTGCCTCTGGTTTTGTTGTCAACGCAAAAAGGCGGACTAAACCGCGCAACTTAGGTTCCATGTTCGCTGTAACGCCAGATTGCACATTTAACACAAAATACAATCGAAGAATGATCACAACGCACAACACATACCTCCACAATTTTGGTAACACGCTTGTTGAGTGATTAAATAATAATGAAAACTGGGAGATGTTAACTGACGCAGCAGTAGGTATGCAAAAGCAGAAATTCAAATCTCGCCGAAAGGCAGAGAGGCATGAAAAAAGATCCTGCAGCCAAGTCCTTGAATTGACGAGTTGAATATGCAGATTAATACCAGGTGCAGCCTTTTTTGTAGACTTAGTTTTGATTTTTTGTTGAACATTTTGTTTGATATCATTCAAAACACACGGTTGACATATCCGTAATATCCTCCACAACATTTCCGAACCTGACAACTTGTATTAACGAGTTGGATACGCTAGTTAACAGCTTTTTTCACCGTTTTGAGTAACGTTGATCTTTTTTACATCACTCATAACTCGCAGGTGACGTGAAATACGTGCGACTATACGCTAAATTTACGATTACATTTGAGAAATCATTTTCACGGCAGCCAGAAGATCACACGCAACTCGCCTCAGCGTCTCTCTGGATAAAATCTATGAAAACTGAAAAGTTTCCACTGCAATAAGTTTGGATCAATCCTTTCAACAACTGATTACCAGCAGCGACATTTGCGACCGAGTAAAGTCAATTCAGCAAACGGATGCAACCCAGCAGGCAACAATGGGTAGAGTAGCATCATGCATAGAAATTAAATTTTCGCAACACAAATCCATATCTACCAAATTGGTGAGAGATGTAATGGAAAATGCTGCCGTTGAAGTCGCCAATTTCAGGGACGTTATGAAGGACATAATTGGCGAACAGAAACCAGTAGGTTATTATCCGCAGCCTCTGCTCACTATAATCAGTCTGTTGACAACGACATCAAGCAGTGGGAGGTGTGGCTAGTGCGTTGGGTCAGGCTTGGTTGACTCAAATAAGCGAGAAGGGAAGGCACACCGCATGAATGAATGAATAGGATCGGTGTTTTTTTAATTGTCACGCAAAATTAAATGCGAATTAACATGGCTGCAGGTTTCAGTACAGAAATGGCAAGTTAAAACAGTGCCACTTCATGCTTCAGTGAATTGTTGCAATGCTTCATTTGATAGGGAGACCTATAAAGACGGGTGACCTTCAACCCTTTGCAGCAGCTTTTATGGTGCATCTTACCGCAGAGTCCAAGAGATAAATGGTCTGATGCGGCGGTGTGACGTCATGGCCGAAGGGCTGCTTTTTGTGTTTTTTGCATGGCGGTAAAATGGGAGGCGCATGGGAAAATGGGCATATTGTCCCCACTTATGGACACATTTTGACGTTAATTGGCTTGTTACAAAGGTAAAGAATTGCCGAAGTCAATTCTTGCAAAACATACCCATTTTGTCTATGCGAGCCCATTCAACGGCCTTGAAAATGGAGGAGCGAAATGAACTTTCCATTGTCATTTGAAATAAGGACCTCTGGATTTGATTTTAGGGTTGAAGACCCTTTGTCACCTGCCAGAAATTTGTGGGCGAAGCTTTTGCCTTTCTAATGTTCCAACATAAATCGGATATTGTTAGGAGGGTTGAAGGGGTAATTGATTTGAGGGACTTTTGGCCGATCATGTATTTGCAAAATATTGAGATTTTGATCATTTCATTCGAAAAGCAACGGCAAAAAACGGGGATTATGCAACGCTTAAAGCGACAGGCTGTTGGGCGCAGAGCAGAAGAAAGCAAAGGGCAATCGAAAATATTTTGAGTTGCAAATTTTATTGGAACATCATCTCGGTTTGGGATTAAAACCTCTTATATCCTGCATTTTGTGCGGGGCAGAGGATCCCAGGCGAGTGAGGGCACAATTGGATTTTGAAATCGACATCACATTCAGAGAGGAAGCCACACGTTTCTCAACCTGAGAAATGTGCTGAAGAGATGCAGAAAGTGACAATTTTAGGTGCCGTTGGAGGTATTTCGTCAGCTGAAAATATGAAGATTTCCTTTGGGGATTTTGGGTTACTTTGGGATTTTGGAAGGTGTTGCGCAATGGAAAATGTTCGTTGAAAAATCGATCAGAAAAATCTTGGCAGTCGCGCTTGAAAGATCGAACAGAGAAGTTGTGCCGAAGAGATAGAAAGAAGCGACGAGAAGGTCGAACGAAGTTTGCGAGTTTTTGGTGAGTCAGAGTCCAGTGTCGCGAAACTTGAAAATGTGCAAGTACTCTGAGAGAAAATGGGGAAAACTTTACCCGGGAAAAATTCACCCCTCAAACACCATATAACTTTTTTCTGAAGTCTATTCATGAAAAAACGGAGTGTTTGTAAATGGGTTTTAGCAATAATCATGGGTTTTAGCAATAAACAAAAAACTTGAATTCTGGAAATGAAAAAATTCTGTGTTGATCTTATTCATCTCAGTGCTGATAATTATCTGAAGTGAATCGAGGGTTGCGGATGTCGACAGGGGCAACGAACTCGAACGCTGGGATTCAGGTTCGATTGTTGTGATCTATTTTAATGAGAGGAAACTGAATCAATTTATGGGGAACACTTGGGAAACCTTTGGGAGAAACATTTTGTGTGATCTTGAGTGGACCACGGGGAACGTCTATCTCATTGAATTTTGAATTGGATCAGATCCAGTGCTGCAAACATTACACTTTATGGGAACCAAAGTGAGAATCAATTTGGGTTTTTGTGTGAGGCTGGTTTCAATAACCATCGCCTTTGGGTGCTGAGACATTAACCTAATAAGGGTCTCATGAGCTTTTCCGAGGGATAATTTTCATTTGGGATTAACAGGGTAACAGAACACTTTGGAAGAAAATTACCTTTTATTCGGAGTTCGAGCCAGCAGCTCGACATTTAACCAGTGTCAATTTTGAAGTGCAATCAGATCCCTGTGAAGCGGGATTACATTCTGTGGTCCTGAAATAATAGGACGATTTCTCAAGTGTGTTACATATAACCCTTGTAAAAGGGAGTTCAATTTCAGTGGTCCTGAAATGGAAGCTATGCATTCTTATGAGAGTCATATGAACAATGAGTTGAGTGGATTGGTGGTTAAAGTAAAAGGAGTTTTTAAAGACGTGGAGCGCATAGAGCATTCATTGAGCTTATCGTTTAAAAGAGGTTTTAAAACAATGTTTGAAATAGTTGACAGCGTGGTGCAGGATGTCCACACAGTCCAGAAAAATGAGGCATTAACTGCATGTAAATATGGTGTTATTCCAACCTCGGTTATAACCCACGAGCGGCTAGCAAATGATTTGCGAGCTCTTGAGGGAAGGTTGAAGGTTCATGGTTATAACCTTGCTATTCCTGTAGCAGGGACGTCGAATTATTTTAACATTAAGTCGACGGAGTGCATTGTTTCGAACACAACATTGCTGATTACAGTTCGAGTTCCGATAGTAAAGATTGGTAGAACTTGGAGAATTTTTGAGTATTTCCCTACACCATTTGCTTTTGAGAACCAGACTTGTTTGTTGACAAACATGGGGTCAGTTGCAGCTATTTCAGGAAACGAGTTGAGAGTTATTTCAGATGCTCAGCTGTTAGATTGTCAATATAGAGAGACCAGGTTGTGCAAAGTTCCACGCTACTCAAAATCATTTTTGGAAAATTCATTGTGCGCGGAAAAAGCATTTTTCGCGAATAGCGTAGAAGAAGTGACAAAACATTGCAGCATGACTTGCTCTAGATCAACACACACTCTCATTACGGAAGCCAAATCAACTCTTTATTACGTCACTTACCCATCTTGGCCGATGAAAATTTATTGCAACAACGTAATTGAAAAGGAAATTGCCGTTTTACCAGCGGTTGGCAGTTTACAAATTCATTTGCCATGCAAGTGTGAGGTTCACATGGGAGTAAATGAGTCTCAAAAAATTATTTCACCAAATTTTCCATGTGGAGCAGATGCAATTTTAAGCCCTTTGATTACGCATGTCATACCAGCAGCGTGGTCCAAACACAGAAGTGCGATTTTGGGAGAACACGGGAAAGATGAAAATAAATTGATCTTTGGAGAGTTAGATGCGGTCTTAGACGAAAAATGGATGAATTTAAATCCTACAATTAACATTACACCCATAAATAGCGTAGAAAATTTGACAGATTTTCAGTACATACACCTTTTAGATTTCCGCAAACCTTTCATTAATTATTTTGTTTATGGATGGATTTCAATTTTGACTTTTGTGGTATTTTATATGGCATGGATTTTGGAATTATGCCCATGCTCAAAATTTAGAAAGCACTGGAATGTTTCCGGTGAGATGCCACAAACGACATTGAGAACACACTGGCGTTATAATAGCAATAAAGCAATTCCTTTAACTTCAGCTTCGCGTGCGGAAGAAATGAGACACAGACCTTTGCCCGCCATCCAAGCCCTTGAAGAAGAGGGAACGGCAAACAATTCGGAACCAATATATCAAGAAATTGAAAGACGCGATAACCCAGATAATGATAACGAAATAATTGTAGTTTTCAGAAAACAGAATTGATATATTAAGAAATTTATTAACACATATTTGGCAAAGATTAACATAAATAACCTCATAAATTGTGTAACTATTAGAATCGATGCGTAGTCGTGTTGTGATTTTTTTTTCAGGTGAGGCAAAGAGACGAAGACGCAAGTGCCATACGAGAATTCCACCTTCCCCTTGTCTCTAGACGAAACACCCTCTGCGATACCCCACTCCGCGTCTTTGTAGACGTAGTGTGAATCCAGCTTTGCAAATAGAACTAGTAATGCAGTAAAGCTTGTTCAAAATAGTCAATTGACAAGCTTAAACAGTCAGTAGTCAAGTGATAGTGTCCAGGAGATAGTTAGCAGTAGTCGAGTTCCAGTGATAGTTCGAGAGTCATGATAATCAGTCATGTTCCAGAGTTCCAGTTAGCCAGATAGTCAAATAACCTGTGGTCATTATCGACCTGGGATGGGCAAAAATAACTCACGGTTGTCAATTGCCGTTGGGTTTGCTGATCTCATCGCCGAAACTCTTGTCAAATAAGAGTTCCATAGCATTCTAGTTCGAAAGCTCTGCCTGGCTCTTCATGCCCTTAGGCGACGTACGAAGCACGAAGGAAGAAGAGAGGTCGTGAGCAGTCACGACAACGGACCATCAGCGTCGAGGTAGGCCTTGGACAGCCTACTAGGATCCATCATCGGGGTCGAGAATCGGAAAAGGAGTCGTCGTTTGTTTGGACACTTTGGATCAATAGTGCCATCAACTCAGCAGTTTGGATTCGAGGAAGCAGGAGCTATCAAGCTAGAAGTTGGACAGTTTCGTACTGCGGTTAGTGAGCATTGGAACGGACACATTCGCAAAAACAGTGCAACGTTTCAGAAGAGTCGGAAAAGCCAGAGAACGTGAAGAGTGCATTTCTGAAAAGTGCGCCTGCAATTTAAAAGAGGTATGCAATCCGCATAGACGCGAGTGATGTGTGTAGCGAGATTTGGAAAAGGGCAACGACATAAACCAAACCATTGTAAACTCATTGTCGTTTGCCCTCGCTATTGCGTTGATGATGACTTGAAGGAGAATGGGCGAACAGTTGGAGGAAGGATCACTTCGTTGCAGAGGGGATTCGGGGGATGCGACCTATCGTCGGTGGAAGCGTTTGGACACTTATACGTGGAGGAGGCGTCGATGTTCGCGGTCAGTTGAGATAAGGGATGACGAGTTGAATGGAGTTGGATCATATTTTATTTTATTTTAGTTAAGGCCACCCCCCCCCCATATTTTTTTTTCTCTTTTCTTCCTCCCACCCCTTCCCACTTTCAAATTTTCAATTTTTCTTTTTGCGGGAAAGTTAAAATCCTCAGATTTTCTCAGAGTTTGCACATGGTAAAGTTTTGAGACATGGATTTTGTCTTGTGGGGACCACAAGAAAGGGGGGTTGTGTGAAATGTTAGGAGGGTTGAAGGGGTAATTGATTTGAGGGACTTTTGGCCGATCATGTATTTGCAAAATATTGAGATTTTGATCATTTCATTCGAAAAGCAACGGCAAAAAACGGGGATTATGCAACGCTTAAAGCGACAGGCTGTTGGGCGCAGAGCAGAAGAAAGCAAAGGGCAATCGAAAATATTTTGAGTTGCAAATTTTATTGGAACATCATCTCGGTTTGGGATTAAAACCTCTTATATCCTGCATTTTGTGCGGGGCAGAGGATCCCAGGCGAGTGAGGGCACAATTGGATTTTGAAATCGACATCACATTCAGAGAGGAAGCCACACGTTTCTCAACCTGAGAAATGTGCTGAAGAGATGCAGAAAGTGACAATTTTAGGTGCCGTTGGAGGTATTTCGTCAGCTGAAAATATGAAGATTTCCTTTGGGGATTTTGGGTTACTTTGGGATTTTGGAAGGTGTTGCGCAATGGAAAATGTTCGTTGAAAAATCGATCAGAAAAATCTTGGCAGTCGCGCTTGAAAGATCGAACAGAGAAGTTGTGCCGAAGAGATAGAAAGAAGCGACGAGAAGGTCGAACGAAGTTTGCGAGTTTTTGGTGAGTCAGAGTCCAGTGTCGCGAAACTTTAAAATGTGCTAGTACTCTGAGAGAAAATGGGGAAAACTTTACCCGGGAAAACATCACCCCTCAAACACCATATAACCTTTTTCTAAAAACTATTCTTGAAAATGGAGTGTTTGTAAATGGGAAAAATCATGGGTTTTAGTAATAAACAAAACTTGAATTCTAGAAATGAAAAACTTCTGTGTTGATCTTATTCATCTCAGTGCTGATAATTATCTGAAGTGAACCGAGGGTTGCGGATGTCAACAGGGGCAACGAACTCGAACGCTGGGATTCAGATTCAATTGTTGTGATCTATTTTAATGGGAGGAAACTGAATCAATTTATGGGGAACACTTGGGAAACCTTTGGGAGAAACATTTTGTGTGATCTTGAGTGGACCACGGGGAACGTCTATCTCATTGAATTTTGAATTGGATCAGATCCAGTGCTGCAAACATTACACTTTATGGGAACCAAAGTGAGAATCAATTTGGGTTTTTGTGTGAGGCTGGTTTCAATAACCATCGCCTTTGGGTGCTGAGACATTAACCTAATAAGGGTCTCATGAGCTTTTCCGAGGGATAATTTTCATTTGGGATTAACAGGGTAACAGAACACTTTGGAAGAAAATTACCTTTTATTCGGAGTTCGAGCCAGCAGCTCGACATTTAACCAGTGTCAATTTTGAAGTGCAATCAGATCCCTGTGAAGCGGGATTACATTTTGTGGTCCTGAAATAATAGGACGATTTCTCAAGTGTGTTACATATAACCCTTGTAAAAGGGAGTTCAATTTCAGTGGTCCTGAAATAAGAGGACAGGTATCTTCTCAAGTGAATCGCCCAGGATTCGAGGGCGTAGTGATATTATCAAGTTCCTGATAAGAAGTTATACCGTCGGCACAAGCGCCGAAAGTAATTAAAGTTGGTACAAGTGAGCCTGAAATAAGAGGCTATAAATTCTCATTGGTTTGGACGTGGTCACTTGACAGAAAGTCCAGTGGAGTGCTATAATTTTCCCAAAGGATCAGTTCCCCGAAAACGCAAAACAACGTGAAAGAAAGGTTAACCCATTTCTCCAATTTTATTATTTGAATAGCCCCGGGGTTTTCTCATTAAAGTCGGGAGGTCCCCAAAGAAGGGCTAATTCCTCCCAACTAACAATATTTTGTGTTGCTCTCAAACTCTTATGGAAAAACTTCTTGGTGGAACTTATGTCCCATAATCCGCGCATACAAAATATCGGGCCTCTCAAAAGCATTTTCAATTGTTGCGCGATTGTTTTCGTTTAAACATGATTTCAACTTGTGGAAGAGTTTTAGGGGATGCTTTCAGCATTCCGCTGACACCAAAATCATTCCATTTGAAGGTCATTGAATAATTTTTACCAGGAGATAACGGCGTATGGTGCCATTTTGGTTGATACACGATGCAATATGGCACCGATCGCCGATATATTTCCTGGATAAACTTGGTTGAATAACCTTAAAATGGATTGAGTTTAGTGTTAATAGAAAGATGAAAGCATCCCCTGAAGCTCTCCCACAAGTTGAAATTGTGTTACAACGGAAGAATCGCGCAATAATGGAAATGCATCTGAAAACCCCGAGATTTTACCACATCAGTATACTTGCGTTCCTTTTAAGGTTTTACCCGCGAAATGTTCGGGAATCTTCTTCGTATACACTCGAGGCATCGCATATTTTCAGCTTTCCAACACAAGTCGTTTTTATCAAAATCTATCCGTCTGCTCAAGAGAAATTATACTTTTTCTGTGTCGCCCGCCGCGAGTCGCCCTTTTGTCTCGCATTGCCCTTTCCTTTTCCAACAGTCCGGTCCGACCTCCGATGATATGACATTGCACTCCAACTGACCGATCATCACATCCACGCCCTTTGGGAAAGTTTTGTCGGAGGCATCAGATATGGGCACCAAGGTCCAGCAAGTTCAGCCACACTAAAGTTTGTTCAGCACACCGGCTCGGCACTGAGATATTAAGATGGTGGGTCGACGCAACAAAGCAATTTTCGAAGAGATATTCATATATTTGTGAAAAAAAATGTGCTCCAATCGCCATTTCCACGCAATAACCGCACAATAACAGTTTAAAAGAGCCTCTTATTCATGATAACCATGGTAACCCAGTGGGTTGCCATGGTAACCTTCGTAACCATTTGAAATGGAGACGCTATTCACCGGTTTTCGGGCGGCTATCGCGTGGAAATAGGGGAGGGCTCGGAGCACATTTGTTCACTGAACAATTTTTGTTCACCTTACTTTTATGAATCTCTCTCGAAAATGGCTTTGTCTGGCTTTGTGCGGCGACCCACCATCTTTATATCTCCGTTATCCCAATAGACAACCACAATTTGGAATTTTGGATTTTTGGGGGCACTGCACGGAAGTGGAGGGTTGGAAGGTGTTTTGTCAGTGAACATTTTATGTTACACAAATGATCCGTAACCAATCCTGAAACTTTGACTGTTCTACCTCCATGAATACCCCAAATGGGCCCATTTTGGAAGACTTTGGGGGGCATTGAATGGAAATGGAGGCCATTTTTCTGGTTAATTTCGATTTGTTTTGCCATCAGGAACATGTCCACGAATTTTGGCGAAATGTTTTCGGGACACCATGTATTTGGCCAACATGTAGTTTGATAGATTTTTTTGTGAATGGGTGCATTTGAGCATTGCGGTTCCATTCCGATGGTGTCATCACATGCAACCATCATTGAGGCTACTGCGATACTCAAATTAATTGCTGTTTTTCATTACTTCTGCGATTATTTTCCATTCCACTCCATGGGTCTGCTCGGTTTTTTGTTTTTTGATTTCGTATTTTAAAGTAGTTAGGCACACCAATTTTGGCCAGTGTTAAGCAAACGAACTTCGCGACGCAAGAGAGGACCACGTTCATGCACTGGGAGAAGTTATAGGCATGGTTTACTTGTTCCAGGATAAATTGGGACGAACGCCGAAATCGGCGCATCCCAAAAGATGACATGGAATTATACAATTGTTCGACGTTGAATTGCAGCCTTGCTTGGCGACCACATCAATTTAGGCAACGCAGTTCATCAGACGTGACACAACAATTTGAAACAAGCTGCGTGGGCCTATATCGGAGGCGCCACAAACCGGTTTATGAAACTTACATCATTGTTCATTCATCCCTTCCAGCGACGTCTTTTATGTTAATGCAGGGGGCTTTTTTGCAGTAAAAGCACTGGTTGCAGCCTATCAGATGGTCCTGGGCCAATTTCGAAATTTCGGCAGATCAGAAGCTGACGATATTTTAGCTGCATATTGCTGAGTTCATTTGAGCGCAAAATTTGTTTTCCAGAGATCACATTTGCAACCTTGCCGAGCCAAACGCACAGACCTGGGAGGGGCAAACCAACTGCTGGGGGCATTTTGCAGTGGGCTTGGAGGTCGGTACTTCTGCTGTCCACCTTAATGATAGGTATCCCTGTTTTTTTCCTTCAACTTGGCAGCAGCTTGATGAAGAGAAATGCAACAGAAAATGTTTCCCTAAATTTTTCCAGGCTTAAAATGATCAAGTCATTTCTTGATGAGAAAAAAACAACACATTTTTTGACAAAAACGAACACAACATTTGCACTCGAAGGTCCCCTTCTGGGTCTTTTGATGGCAGGAATGGGTTTTTATTCGTCTTTGTGGATTCCTCATTTTCTTCCCTCACATCCGGCACCATTTTCGCACATCAAGCACCATCAAAAATCCATTACATCCGCCAGAAACAAAAAATAAACAATTTACTTGAAATGCGACGATCTCGCACAATGCACCTGGAACAGCGCTGGCAGTCGCTTTGCCAATGTTCCGTCTGCGATGGCCACCTTGAAACAACCTGGAGGGACCACGTCGATCTTTACCTTCAAAATTTGACCATGCACGCAGTTCTTCACTGACAGATCTGAAGTGGGAAAAAGAGCCGCCTCGTCGCTTTTTGATTTGTGAGAGGGAAATAAAAAAAAAGTTGCATTGTCTCTGGAACACTTTTTGTGTTTCTATTATTCAGTTTGGGGTTCCTGTTGGTCTTCAGTCTTTAATCCATCTTAATGTTCTGTTGACTTGCAAGTGTCCCGTTTTCGCAGCTGTACCTTGAACGTTCATCGTTGTATACTGGCGGCGGAAAAAGATTACCCATACATGTGAAAAATTTCCATTCTTGAGATTTTAGCAAAAACTCCATGCTGTAGAAATAAAAGATCCTCTTTCATCACTAATATCAAAATCCGACACCTCTAGAAAGCTCCGTTGCAATTTGGCGCTTTAATTTCTACCAAATGCATGAGAGTAAAAAGAAAGAAAAAAAAGTTTCGGAGGCAACAATTAAATGGGAAAAACACATGTATGAGTAATTTTCCGCCGCCACTACCTACCAATGTCAAATGTCATTAAAAACTTTAACACAGATTGTGTGGACGCATTCGACAATAGCCATGCCAAAATATCAACATTTTATTTTGTAAATCAATTATTTTCGCTCAAAGTTGGCAGATCGAGTAAAGTGGGATCAAAGTTAAGTCAAAGTTTCATCGAAGTGTGATCAAAGTTTTATCAAGATTGGTCAAAGTATGATGAAAGGTTTGTTTATGTATGATCAAAGTTTTATCAAGGTTAGTCAAAGGTGATCAAAGTTGTACAATGTTTGATTGAAGTTGTATCAAAGTTGTACTAACAATCAAACATTGAGCTGTTTCGTTTGCTCAAAGTTTGATGAAAGTTGAGTGGAAAAATCACATCAAAAACGTTTTTTGTCAAACTTTGCTCAACTTTTTTAATTGGCTTTCCTGAAATTTCTTTTTTCCAATATACAGCGCTCTTCACGCCTTTTTTGTAATGCGATGTTGCTTCATGGTGCGTATTTTCGATACCTACCGAAATCGCAGGTTGCGCTGACGTCACGGCACAAAACTCATCTTAATTCTTCTAACGAAAAATTTTAAAGCTAATGCAACCTGACCTAACCTTATACCTAACTTAACCTTCTTACCCAAACTTGACCTACTCCCTGACCCGCCTATTCCGCCTGATGTCCGCCTTCCCCCTGCTGTCCGCCTACCGCCTTGTGTGCGCCTCTTGCCTGGTGTTTCGAAGCCGCAAAAAATATAAAAAAAATAGTCATCGCCGCAAAAATAATAAAAAAAAATGTATCATCTGCTGGCTTCGATCCCCATGCATCTGATAAGCAGTCGGGTGCGTTAACCACTCAACCACCGATCAAATGCCGAAATTCGTTTGCGAGTGGGCATT
>JASGXE010010128.1:0-31412 GCA_030068105.1 Sinentomon sp. SZTP_YWyxl
CGGATTGAATCCGGCAGTCAGGATTTCTGGGGCCACCCTCGTTATGGTACAAGCTTCCGTTGCAAATGAGGGTTGCAAAAGTGAGACAAAGCATGAGGTTGGTTTTTGGCACTTTCCCATTGCCACCATTCTTGCATCCTTTGGCTGCTTAACAAGGTTGTCGCCAGTGTGGCTGCATAACAAGGTTGTCGCCAGTGATGTTAGTGTTTTTCCTGCTCCTATTTGTCATTTTTGGTTTTCTGTGCTCTTCTCTCTCTTTTACCAGGCACATGAGCTCCATGCATCTGGACCTCTGTTATAAAAGATGTAAGTGAATAAATTCCGATTTGTCAGCATCAACTTTCTCATGATTGGTGCACACAGCCACAATCTTGTGGGGCCAACTTGAAAGCAACTGCGGCGCTTCACGGGTTTACTGTTTGGATTTTTTTCTTTCATTGATGATTACGCTTGTCATTATTTTAATGTAACAAAAAGAATGTTGGCATGTTAAAGTGCAGCTTTTTCTGCAAAAAATGAGGTATCACTCGACTTTTAAGTTTTCTACGTTTTCTACGCGTATTATACGTACGTATTATACGCAAGTATTATACGTGGAGTTTTATACGTTTACCCATCCCTGATTAAGGGGGGACTACTAGGCCTAATTCGGGAAAATTTGAGAGCCAAAGCACTTAGAGCTTTGAAATTTGGCATGGACATGTGTTTTGGCAACCCAAACAAGCTTGCAAATTATGGTTTTGTTATCTCTCATGGTTCTCCTGAAAATTGGCATTTTGCAGCATTTGAGCACCTCTGGAGAAATGATTTTTGGAAAACAACTGCAAAGCAAAACTAATGTGCCTTAGCATACCGAATTTACAAAGGTCAAATGAAGAAATTTACACAGCAGATTTTTGGTAGGATATTTCAATTTGCATGGTCTTGCTTGAGAAGCTTTTTTGTTCAGGCAGCCAAAAAAAGGCATTTTTCAAGACTTTGGGGTGTAAAACAGCTTATGCCAGGAAATTCGTTCAAGATAGCCAAAATCTGGTTCTGTCACCTCAGTTCAGCATGAAATTTTACCTTTGGGGACCAATTTTCAGCTTTGTATGTTGAAAATTGACTAAGAAAAACCCAAAATAGTACAGTCGCTTGAGCTAAAACATCATTCCGGGATGTCCGCCAAGAAAGATCAGTGTTCGAATTCAGCAAAATTGTTTCCCAAAGGAGCTGCATTATTACGCACTTTCAAATGATTGGGTCTCCCGTGTTTCTAAACTAGGCCTATTCCATTAAAATTGTCTACCTAGGGGTAAAATTTCGTGCTGAATCCAATGGTGACATCGGCATTTTTCTAAAACCAGTCGCAGCCCGCAGGTTGTAAATTTTTTGATCATATTTTCTGGGCACTTTTTCTTCTGTTTACGGAACAGCGGTAATCGTCAACAGTGATCTTTGGAAGATGGCGAATAGCTGCAAAAATAAAATCGGTAGATATGGAAAAATGTGTAAAATAAAATTTTAAAGAGCTCATTCCAAACTATAATAAATTGTGACAAATAAAAAAACATGAACATTTTTTCCATTTTCTCTAAAACTTTAGTTGTCCCCCCCATGAGGCAAGCATCAATTATTGTGAACAGCGAGGTTCATCATATACCAGGGAAGGGAAGGGAAGGGAAGGAAATGCGACCGTCGACTGCATTATCGAAAGGAGGGGGAAAGGGAAAAGGGGGGAAAGGACCGCGAATGGAGATCATCGGAATCTGGACGGGGCCTAGTCATATAGCAATCACTTCAGGCAAACAAGCAGACACAACCAGGCAAGATCCAACCTTGAGAAACCATCTAACACCGATCTCCTCATGCATACCCATTCACAATCTAAAGAAAATTACACAAAAGTGGAAAAATAGCAATAAAATAGAACTTCCGAGAAGAAAGGGATGTAGGCCTAAGTATAAAAAAGAAAGAAAGAAAAAGAAAACAAAAAAAAAACAGAAAAACAGAAAGAGAAAAAAGAAGCCGAAATAAGGGGATCTGAGATTTTGAAAGAAATGTCACAATTTAGATTTTGCCAGGGCAATTGATTCAAGAGAACACTGGCAGGTACCTACCCAGAATGAAAGAGTAGGTAGGTAGGTAGGTACCTACTTCAATGTGCTCTTGGATGGACCTGGGTACCTACCCTATCCAGTGCACTACAATGAGGGAAAGGTTCGCCTTGCGTCAGTCGCACGGCGAGAGCGCCGTCCGGCAACTGCCGGTTAACAAGCGCAGGGGGTCATGGAAGCACCAGCGGCGTTCTCCAGCAATACGCACACTCCCTCTTCCCAGCTGCATGAAAAAGGTTTTGCACTGACCATGCAGTGGGGCCGCCAACATGGGCTGCCGTCTCCGAGCAGGTTCCCGGCTTCGGTCTGGGCATGGGTCCCCGACCCGTTCCCAGACCACATCTTTATCAACCCCATGCATTGCACCAGATGTTCAATATGTGTCTCGCAAATTGTCTTTTGGATTATATTTATTATTAATCTCCAGGCGACACTTTAGTTGTGAGGTGCTTTTGTTGATCTTCAGGGCGCATTTTGAGTCGCACCTGGCATATTGTGCTTCAGTTTGGGGCTCCACTTATGAAACTACTCTCCACCCCCTTTTTGTTTTGCAAAAGAAAGCAGTCAGGATAGTTGCCGGATTGTCATGCAGAGCTTCTACCGATGCAGCCTTTAGGCAGCTGGGTATTTTGAATGTGTATCAGCCAGTTTACTATCAGTTACTTGTTGTCATTTTTCGGGCAGTCCACAGACTGTCGTATCGTGAACAGCTTCAGCAGTTATCTTCTTCTTTAAGTTGCGAATTAGAGTCTCCTGTGCGTTCCCTTCGTTTTCATCTGGGTGGCAACATACCAATTCCCAGGATAAACAGTAGGTTTGGTAGTTTTGCTGTGCAGAAGCTGGGGTTGCACTTATGGAATAACCTTCCCACAACAGTGAGATGTGCAGACACTGTGGTCATTTTTAAACGGAATCTTAAGAACCTGATGGTCACAGAGCGTTATCTTGCAAGCTATCAAAGGGTTTAGAATATGGTAGGGGTGGTGCATGTGAGGAACCAACCTGCAGCACACAATCTAGATGCCCTTAAGGTGACAGTCTCAATAAATTTTAAAGTTATAGTGGGAACTTAATGTCCCCCGTTGTGCACAGCTCCGTCTGTTGTTTGCATTGGTTGCTTCCTCTTGTGCACCATCCATTGTCCTATTGTTGGTTTGTTGTATAAAATTACCCTCTATTTCAGATTTGAATAAATGGCTCGCTTTACCTCTCGCTTGCACTTTGAATTTCTAGGGAAGTCATTTATTACTTCCATGGGTTACTTTTGAAGCTTTACCTGTCGCTTGCACTTTGAATTTCTAGGGAAGTCATTTATTACTTCCATGGGTTACTTTTGAATTGTACTTGTCCCCATCTCTTTTTACTGGTGGCTCAGTGGTGCGACAATTTCGAATGATTAAGCAATTTAGCCATCTTGGTGAGGGAAAGGGGAAGGATGGAAGGGGAGAAGGATAGAAATCGAGGATTGTAAGGAGAAAAAGAATAAGAATAAAAGGAACAAAATGTTCATGGTTTAGGACACCTTTGATGCCTTTCTTTTCTTTTATCTTTTTCTTTCTTGAAACCAGTGGTTCAGTGGGCTTGCCTACTGGTTGAACATATCCAGTGTTTGCGTTAGTGTTGCATCTAGGTAGGTCCCAACCAAGGAAATAGATAGGATAGAATGATGATGCACTCCGCGCGTTGAAGCCAACAGAGCAATCCGCCGCCACTTTGCTCTCGGGCAAGAGCGCCGCGTGAAACTCGAAACGCATATGGGGCAATTTGGTGGTTTGGGCAGAAAAAAAAGCAATATCTGGAGAAGTTCTGAACCGATTTTCTTCAGGTTTGGATTTTTGGAAAGTAGATAGTCCTCCGATTTTGCTCACCAAAGGAGATTCCCTTTGCTTTTTCCAGAAACCAGCTGGCGCAATGAAAGAAAAATGTATCGGGCGCTACAAAAAGAAAACGTTGTTTTCGGGCACTTTTTGTTTTGAGGGGTGGGCGTAAACGGCGAAAAATTGTGCTGGTTTTTCGAAAAGGAAATACCCAACTTTTCTAACTTCGATTTTTTTCAAACTTCGACAAGCCCCATATTTCAGCCCATTTTTGGGTTGAAATATGGGACCTCTGGGGCGGCAACATAGCCTGCTCCCAAAAAAGTGGGATAAAACATGGGAGCTATGATACCGTCCCAAAAGTGCATGGGACCCCCATAGGACCACCGTGGGACCCCATGGCACCATCCTGGGACCACCATGGGACCCGCAATACACTCCATGGGGATCATCCTGGGACCGTAAAGGGACCCCCCATAATAGACTACATGGGACCGTCATGGGATCCTGTGGAACCGTTATGGGATCACCGTGGGACCCCATGGGATTGTCATGGGACCCCATGGCGCCCGATGGGCCCGCAATAGACTCCATGGTACCCCATGGGTCTGATACGGGACCCAATGGGACGGTCATGGAAACCCATGGGACCTCATGCAGGGTGTGTTCTCGTGTAAAACGTGTTCGTCGAAAAGGGCAGGGCCCATTAAAATAGGGGTACATTATGCATTTGAAAGGGTCCCATGATATTACCATGGGTTCCCATGATGTTCCCCATGGGATCCCATGATATTCGTCCCATGATGCTCATATGGGCTCCCATGATGCTCATATGGGGTCCCATGATGATCACATGGGGTCCTATGATGCTCACATGGGATCCCATGATGGTCCCATGGCGGTTACATGGGGTCGCATGATGATCCCATGTGGGTTCTCATGGTTGTCCCTTTTCGTCCCATGGGATCCCATGGAAGTGTCGCGGTCCAACAGATGGTGCCATGAGGTTCCACGTTGGTCGTCATGGCGTCCACACTGTGGTCCAGAGAATCCCACGGTGGTCCCATGGGCATCACTGTGCTTCCATGGGGCCCATGGTGGTCCCATGCACTTTGGGTTGGTCCAATGTTTTCATCCCACTTTTTGGAGCATTAATGGGACCGTCCCATTTGTCCCATGTTTCAGCCATGGGCTTGTCGACGTTGGAAAAAAGTCGAAGGAAAATTTGGTTTGAAGTTGTCCTCTGTCCCCTTTTCGAAAAAACAGCACAATATCGCCGTTTTCGCCCACACCTCGAAACCAAAAGTGCCCGATAATAAGATGTTTTCCTTTGCACCCGATAATTTTTTCCTTTCATTGTGCGCTAGCTGGTATCTGGAAAAAGCAAAGAAATTCTCCTTCGGTGAACAAATCGCAGGACGTCTACCTTTCCAAAAATCCAAACCAGAAGAAAATCGGTTCAGACTTCTCAGATATTGCTTTGATTATGGTCAGGCCACCACCAGTCCCATATGGTTTCAGTTTCACGTGGCGCTTTTGCCGAGACCAGTGTGGCGGAGGAGCTCTCTCTGTCAATGGCTTCACTCTTCTTGGCTGGCGAGGATGAACGAGCTCACTCTATATAGCTCGTTGGTCCAACCCACTCCCCCTGTTTAGTGGATTATAAAAAAAAAAAAAAAAAAGAGAAAAAAAAAGAGAAAAGAAAAGGAAGAAAAGGGAAAATGGATTTTCCATTTTTCTGTGGCACTTTAGCAGCGGAGGGATCGTCGCGGGGTTGGCACGGACTCTGAGTTGCGAGGCTGATTTTCGCCATTTACTTCAATGCTAAAGGTTTGGCTCGCGACTCGGTGTTGGCATTGGCCCCGCGTTGATCTCTCCGCTGTTAAGGTCTTACGAGACACTAATTTTGTCACAATGGTTTTTCCTTTCTTTCTTTAGACACTCACTAATTGGTTTCATCACTAATGGCTTCTTTTCTCTTTACTCTTTCCAAACTTGTGGTTGGGTTGCCCATGCAACTCTGACTCACCATTGCTTTTAGGTTCTTGTTCCTACGGCTTTTCCGTTATACTTGCTTTGCCTTGGTGGAAATTTATTGTGCAACAATACTCAACAAGGCTTTTGATACAATTCGCTGAGTGACGATGGCTGACGGTGATTCATCTATTCTTGCAATCATGATGAGTGAGTGCTGCATGGAATACCTTATCCACTGTAAGTTTGGTTGCTCTTTCACCACTTTGCCACCATTTGATTCCATTTTCCTGCTTTGCAAATTAATGTTTGTATTGTTCATAAATTTGATGTTGTTAAAAATGAAATCTAAATGCAAATAATTAAAAAAAATGGGGCTGTTCGCAGGGTTGGGCGTAGGGGGGGTTACCCCCCCCTGGCCTTCGGCCGAGGTTACCCCCCCCCCCAAGCCTTTTTCCGACGGTACCCTTGGCCGAAGGCCAAGGGTACCGTCGGAAAAATGTGGGAAAAGAGTCCTGGTGTGTGTGCAGGGCACACACCAGGACTTCAATAGGAGCAACATTGTTTCTTTGTACTTTCTGTTTTGATTCCACTGCCGGAAAAAGGCTAGGGGGGGGGGGTAACCTCTGCCTTTGGCCGAGGTTACCCCCTCCCCTAGAATGTTGCTGTCAAAGTCCTTCCTGGTGTGTGCCCTGCACACACCAGGAAGGACTTCAATAGCAACATTCTGTTTCTTTTGTACCGACTTCCTTTTTGATTCCCCTGCCGGAAAAAGGCCAGGGGGGGTAACCTCGACCTTTGGCTCAGGTTACCCCCTAACCTTTCTCCAAGGGTACCTTTGGCCAAAGTCCTCGCGTGTCCTGCACACACCAGGAAGGACTTCAATAGCAACATTCTGTTTCTTTTGTACCTACCTACTTCCTTTTTGATTCCCCTGCCGGAAAAAGGCCAGGGGGGGGGTAACCTCGGCCTTTGGCTCAGGTTACCCCCTAGCCTTTCTCCAAGGGTACCTTTGGCCAAAGTCCTCGTGTGTCCTGCTGTCCTGCACACACCAGGAAGGACTTCAATAGCAACATTCTGTTTCTTTTGTAATTCCTGTCTTGATTCCCCTGCCGGAAAAAGGCTAGGGGGGTAACCTCGACCTTCGGCCGATGTTACCCCCTAGCCTTTTTCCGAGGGGACCCTTGGCCGAAGTCCTGGTGTGTGCCCTGCACACCCCAGGACTTCAATAGCTACATTCTGTTTCTTTTGTACTTTCTGTTTTGATTTACAGAAAATGGTAAAATGAAAAAAAAACTCATCCAGAAAGTCGTGTCTGACAGTTATTTCCTTGCTCCATCTATTGCGACTGCAAACCCTCCGGGATAAGAGAAAAAGGACCTGAAATGTCGTAAAATGGCATCTGAGGACCCCTAATTTTTCAAAAAAGCTGCAGCTTTAGCAGCAAGAGTATCAGAAAGACATGACCAGCCACCAATACCATGAAGTGTGAAAATTTTACTGAGAGCAGAAAGCCTGAACTGAGAACTCCTGTCAGAGAGTGGTGGCCAATTCATAGAGGAAAGCATTGAAGAGACGCTCGAGTAGGGCGAGAAATCGTTCTTTACAAAGCGAGCTGCTCTGCGTTGATCTTTTTCAAGTTCATGAATGAGGGAGATGTGGAAAGGACCCAGATTATGCAGGCATATTCCAAGAGAGGACGGATGTAGAGAATTTCCTTGGTTGTGGGAGAACAAGATTTGAATAGGTGCCTGATTTTGAGAAGAGCAAAATTGGCATTTCCAGGACAGGTCGGATGTGTCACACCAAGATATTTGCAGGATGATGAGGTGGTCAAGACAGCGGCGGAAGAAGGAAGGATATAAGAGGATTGAAGGGGATGAAGCTTTGTCGAGAACCGGATGTGGACACACTTTGATGCATTTAGGGCAAGGCCCCACTGCAGGCTCCAAGAGTCAAGGGAAGCAAGATCATCTTGCAGCAAGATTGCATCAGAGTGAGATTGAATGGTCTTTTTGAGAACACAGTCATCAGCAAATAGCATGATATTCTAAGAAGATATGACATCAGGAAGGTCGTTGATGAAAATAAGAAAGAGAAGAGGGCCTAACACACTACCTACCTTGAGATACACCTGACATTACTGGAAAAGGAGGTGAATTTGCACCACCAAGAGAAATAGACTGTGTTCGGATGCTCGGAAAAGAGTCGATCCAAGAGATGATAGAAGCAGAGAGGCCCAAAAACTGCAATTTGAACATTATGAGCCCTGTGTGGAACAACATCAAGGCAGTTTTGAAGTCCAGGAAAAGTGCATCAATATCAGTTCCTTTGTCAATGGAGGATGCAACGATGTGAGTAAATTTGGCAAGAGCAAGTTCACAAGACCAGCCAGGACGAAAGCCAAACTGATAAGGAGAGATAGAATTAGTGGCATGAAACTCCCTGAAGTAGTCCGAGACTAGCTTTTCCAAGCTTGCATGTACAAGAAGTGTGACTGATAGGTAGTTAGCTGGTCTTTTTTGAATAGAGATGTAATTCTGTCAGATTTCCATGCCTGAGGTAGTTCAGCACAAGAGATGGACTTGTTGAAGATCAGATAGAGATAGGCAAAAATTCAAGAGGGAAAGATTTAGAAAGAGATCCAGGAATTCCATCAGGACCAGAAGATGACGATTTTGATTTCCGAATAGCAGATGATTTAGAAGAAATGGTTATCGAGAAAGTCGGATACGGTTTCGGAGAAATGAAAGTAGCTGGAAAGGCAGAAGTATCGAAAGTGGCAGCAGAATATGTAGAAGAAAACTGATGGGCAAATGCCTCATCCTTTTCGTAAGGTGAACTTGTTGGGCCATCTTGAAGGTTTAAAGATGGGATACAATCTGAACCATGGAACCTATTATTTACCTGCATTATTTACCTATTATTTATCTATTATTTACCTGCATATTATTTCCAGGCATTTTTGCAAGGTTCCACGGGTGTTGGAGTTGCATTAGACGGGCCTGAGGGAAAGACTAGAAAGGAGGTGATTTTCATGGTGACGTTTTGCAGCAGCGAGGTCGGAACAGAGAAATCATAGAATCTTGAGCAAAGCTCAGAATAGTGGTGAAATTTGTAGTATTTTCTGTAGGGGTCTACTGACGAGAAAGATAGCGAATATGTGGGGGGTTTGTGAAGGAGAAGGAATTGGTTCTGGGCCTAATGAGACGAGTAGGCACAAACTGATTGATGCCGTGATGAATTATGGACTCAAAAATCGCACCAAAGTGGGTTGATGGATGAGTCCATATGCGTAGGGTGTCTCAAAACTTTGCGGCCCGAGGTAGTTCCAGTGGGACTTGGCAGTTGAAACTTGGCACACACCTTAAGCCATCCTTAAGAAGACACCTTGCAAAGTGGCACAACTCTGCGATCACCGAATGAACTTCCTTTAACCATACGCGGCAACAGCCTCTCTTGGCCAAACAGTCGGTTGCTGATCACCCTGTTCAAATGGGTTAGGCTTTGAAAGCAGCACTTCCAGAGATGGATCTTCACTTAGTCGAATGGGTAGAAGTCCGAGCAACCCAAAATGAAGTAAATTTTGTGGTCACACCAGGCATTTCAAGTCACAATGTGGCAACTTTGTGGGTGATAGCGGGACTGCTGTGTGAATGGGCATTGGGCATGGAAACAAAAATATCCTCTGGTTCATTTTTCTGTATTTCTCACCATATTTTCTCAGAAAATTTGTAACAAAGCTGCCAGTGTTGGTTTTACCCCATTCTGGGCAGTTGGTGATGGCCACTCGATCGGCATCTAAAAAGATCGAGCACGTCACTCCGTCTTTTGGAGGGTCACCCTGTCTCTCTCCTGAGGATGGTGATCATGTGCCCAAACATTCCTTCCCGACCTCTCTGAAGTCGGGCACCCACGTTAGAAATGCATCCAACACTTATCCATTGTGTCAACAGCATCACAAGGCAGTCTTCGACAATGACTTGAAGAATGTGACAACACACAGACTTCAGGGCAGGAGGAGGCCCTCTCCATTGACGGCATAAAGCATCTGATTTCGAGGACGCATTGATGTACCACTGCCCACTTTGCAAGGTGTCTTCTTAAGGATGGCTTAAGGTGTGTGCCAAGTTTCAACTGCCAAGTCCCACTGGAACTACCTCGGGCTGCGAACTTTTGGGACACCCCACGTACCTATTACGAAAAGAGGGAAATGATCTGAGCAGGAATTCAGAAAAACCAACACTGTCCATTTGCTTGAAGTCTCTGATCAGGGCAGGCGGCTCTTAATCATGAGGTAGGACCGACAGGTTCAAAAAGAGCAGAAAAGCCAAGTGATCACTTATGCCTGTTTCCACAGAGACGGAATTTAGAATATGGACAGGCCGCATGAGGTAAATGTCCAAGATAGAGTTAGAAACAGGACGAGTGTGAACCTTGACCAATTGATCAACACCGAAGTCGAAACAGAAATCGGTTGCAGGGTTGAGCATAGGGGGGGGTAGGGGGGGTTACCCCCCCTGGCCTTAGGCCGAGGTTACCTACCCCCCAGCCTTTTTCCGACGGTACCCTTGGCCGAAGGCCAAGGGTACCGTCGGAAAAAGGTGGGAAAAGAGTCCTGGTGTATGTGCAGGGCACACACCAGGACTTCAATAGGAGCAACATTGTTTCTTTGTACTTTCTGTTTTGATTCCCCTGCCGGAAAAAGGCTAGGGGGGGGGTAACCTCTGCCTTTGGCCGAGGTTACCCCCCCTACCCCCACCCTAGAATGTTGCTGTCAAAGTCCTTCCTGGTGTGTGCCCTGAACACACCAGGAAGGACTTCAATAGCAACATTCTGTTTCTTTTGTACCTACTTCCTTTTTGATTCCCCTGCCGGAAAAAGGCCAGGGGGGGGTAACCTCGGCTTTTGGCTCAGGTTACCCCCTATCCTTTTTCCAAGGGTACCTTTGGCCAAAGTCCTCGTGTGTCCTGCACACACCAGGAAGGACTTCAATAGCAACATTCTGTTTCTTTTGTAATTCCTGTTTTGATTCCCCTGCTGGAAAAAGGCTAGGGGGGGGTAACCTCGACCTTCGGCCGATGTTACCCCCTAGCCTTTTTCCGAGGGGACCCTTGGCCGAAGTCCTGGTGTGTGCCCTGCACACCCCAGGACTTCAATAGCTACATTCTGTTTCTTTTGTACTTTCTGTTTTGATTTACAGAAAATGGTAAAATGAAAAAAAACTCATCCAGAAAGTCGTGTCTGACAGTTATTTCCTTGCTCCATCTATTGCGACTGCAAACCCTCCAGGATAAGGAAAAAAGGACCTGAAATGTCGTAAAATGGCATCTGAGGACCCCTAATTTTTCAAAAAAGCTTCAGCTTTTGGGGGACGCTGTCCCCCAAACCCCCTGCCGGGGGCGCTGCCCCCTGGACCCCCGCTGGGGGGCACAGCCCCCAGACCCCCCATGCTGGGGGGCTGCCGCCCCCCAGACCCCCTGCATTTTCGGTGCCCTACCCCCCCTCGTACACCCCTTTACCCCCCCTCTAAGGTACCCTACATTGCCCATCCCTGATCGGTTGCAGCTCGATTGACAGAGAGACCATAACTGCAACTTAGGCTTGGGGGAAAGAGTGTCCCAATTCAAATCTGGAAGATTGAAATCGCCAGCAATAAGCAAGGGAGTCATCAAATCGGCAATAAGCAAGGGAGTCAAATTAACCGGTCAAGCCCGAAATTACGAATTCTGCTTTTAAAATGCTTTTCCGCACTTTTCGGAAACACGGAGTGTCGCCCCCGACGGAATAAATAATTTCTGCAAGGATTTTCGAAAAACGGAAAAATCGGAAATGCATGCATTACCCGCCCAACCAAGCCAGATTTCTGCTCTGTGTCATTAAAATCGCCTATAATTTAATGTTTTCAACAAAAAAAAAAACACCTCCGCACAAAAAAAGCGGCCAAGATACCCACAAAATGCTTCAAACCGCATCAAAATTGAGCAAAAACTGGAAAAAAACAGGAAATTTCAATGCAACGCCATGTCTGAACGAATGCAGCAATGGTGGTCCCTGAAAACCGGACAGCCGGACAGGACTGCCGGACAGGACCACCGGACCGACCCGGACGGGTTAGGTTAGATTAGGTTAGAATAGTCTATCCTAACCTAATCTAACCTAACCTAACCTGTCCGGGTCGGTCCGGCGGTCCTTTCTGCCTGTCCGGCAGTCTGTCCGGCTGTCCGGTTTTCAGGGACCACCTGCAGCAATTCACGTGAAACAAGCGTCTGCTAAATCGCACGTCTTTCCACTTCCCGAAAATTCAAATTTCGGCGGGCGGCAGATGTCACGCGATCGCGTAAAAAGGCGCCTTCAACAGGAACTTGAGAGAGAAAAGCGGGAAATTTGAAAAGTGCGCTGAATGAAAATGGTTCGACCGATTTTGGCGGAATAAACGTCTGCTAGATCGCTGTTTTTTCCTTTTTCCGGCTGTGAATATTATTGAGTGGTGCTGATATTACGTAATTAAATTCAAATCCATTGAAAATGGAATACCCATGCGGACGTTCATTTACGTCGTTCGTACAATGACATTCATGTTGGTCTTGACGTTTATCTACGTCGCTTGTTCGCCCAGTTTTTTTTAGCGGACGTAACTGTACGTCACTCGGGCTTGACCGGTTAAGGTTGACTAACTGAGTCGTTATTTCATGGAAAATCTCAGGAGAGGAATCTGGAGGATCTACCAACAACATAGAACGGTTTACCTAATGATTTCAGAGTGAGGGAACATTAGAAATTCCTGTGAAGAACTAGTTTCTATGAGGGAAGAAATGAGTGAGCACCGTATCGCAACTGAGACACCACCTCCAAATCTGCAGTGATCCCTGTGGGACACGGTGAAAGATGCTGGAATGAATTCATAGGTACCAATGCTGTCATCAAGCCAAGTTTCTGTGAGAACCAAAATATCAGGATCATGCATTTCAAGAAGAGTAGTAGTGAGCTCGTTTGATTTGTTGCGAATGCTGAGGCTGCAGTTTAATTGAAGTACAGAGGGGAAGGACTTGAGAGAGTTTAGTCTTAGCTTGTGCCTGTTGCATGCCTACAGGACTGTCGAAGTTCAAATAACAATTCTCCTGCAGGATGGAGAATTCAGAAAGGCATCCATGGTAAATGGGGCATACAGGATACCTAGCGAGAGACGAAAAAGAGGGATGAGATTTAGGCTTGTTATGCGCTAAGTAGGAGGTTTTCGGAATGAGCGCGGGCAGTTTCCCAACAGCGAGGCGGAGAAAGGCTGGCAGATGCTGTGAAACAGATTCCCGAGAACCCTACTACCATGTTAATTGAGATGCAGGCGATCTCTAGCAAGAAAGTTAGCAGGAAGCCATCAATTAGAATCCAGAAATGAGATCTTCCTTTTTGATGATACCAGACTGGAGGGACAACAGTTGGACAATTGTGGAAAGGGATGTCTGACGAACCTGGGAGATGACTATGAATGATTGACTTAGAAGGTGTAATGACGATACATCGCCTAATAGATGAATGATCTGACAGTGAGCAAATGATGAAGGATTTGTGGCATCACTGCAGCGTGTCGACTGATCAGGTGGGATGGAGGAGGTGGAATTGTACCTTTGGAATGGACTGATTGGGTAGAAGGGGAGTTGTTCTTTTTTGTTTTGTTTTTTGTTTGTATCATTTTTGTCGTTTGTTTTTCTTTTTCAGGTCTGGCGAAAAGAAGCCGTAAACCTTACTTGAGTCTTTTTTCGCGAAAAGCAACCAAAAACCATACACTTACGATCGTAAAACTGTAGTAACTCAAACGCTCAGTGTAAATCTGCTGATAATTTCCATCACTCTATGGTTCTGGATGGTGGACTGGACATACACAACTACTGGTTGCCTCTCTCCTTGCTCCATTTTCTGGTGCTTCTTCATGTTTCTGTGCATTTTACTCGGATGGTACCTAGGTATGCCACATTTTTGAGTACCTAAAAGAAATATTTTCTAACTTATATTCATGCTCTCCTTGGATTGCCTACACACCCTGTTTTTCTCCCTGGTTTTCTCAAAATAAAATAGGTATGAAATCTTCCTTTCCAAGTACCTGTCTCTTTTGGGGGCTTGATCCTTGATCCTGAATTTTTCAATTTTGATCACGAAATGAGTTGTACATTTTTTTTTGTTTTGTTGCTGATAAATGATATCCGATTGTATGTTGCATTTGTTATTAAAAACAATTAGGTCCATACAACCACAGAAAAAAGAATTGTGCCTTCGGAGTCCACTAAAAATAGTTCAGTTTCCTTTTTTTTTGTTGGATCACCCTATATTCTGTGGCCTGAACTATGGACTTCCCAGACCTTCCATGCATGGAGGATTCTGGAATGTCCACCGTACGTAATTAAAAAAAAATTAGGTATATTCATCATTTATGATGATACTTTCGAAGTTTGCACACTGTATTTCACCTGCAGCTTCTTTGCCCTCATCCATATTTTTTAAACTTGCAAAGTGGTCAAAGAAACCCGTGTTTGGCATGGCCGATTATAGCATTTTCATGAGGTACGAGTATAAGCCTCTTTTGAGGACTTAAGACAGTCAAAACTTGATGCCCAGAAACAATGGAGTTGAATCAAAGTAGCAGATTGAATGTTGGTCCAACTTTTAAGGACATCAGCATCAGCACAAACTGATTTTTTGCCTGGATGTTGGAAAGTTGGAAAAGTGGCCAAAGTAGCCTTGTTTGATGGCTGTACGTTTTGGCTTCATTCTACTGATTTATCTTTCTTTTTGGTAGCACTTGGTAATTCTTCCATTTAGGTACCCATCAATCTTTTTTCTTCTCCATTGTCTGGTTCATCAACATTCCCTTTCAAGACAGGGTGCTCAATATTTCGTTTTAGACATTTTGCAGGAAACTTAATGCACACACAGCTAGTAGGTAGGTAGGCATATTGCTACAGTAGGTAGGTGTATTGCGACAACAATAAAATTAGCCTAGGTTGTTGGCAGGTTTGCTGCATTTGAGAAAAAAAAAAAAAGCAGCGCCTAAAAGATGATGCTTCTGACTTGAGCTTGCTGCAATCATTGCAAAAGATGTTTGGCAATGAAGAACAGGACATCGCAATCTATCATTTGTGGAAATAAGTTGGGACATTGATCAAGATGCTGAATGTGGATCGTTTGGTGAGCCACTGCGATTCGGTGAGTTGCTTGCTTTTTTCTGCCATTTTTAACTTCGATTGTTAATTTTTGCAGTCACTTGCAGCCGTCTAACCAGAAAGCTTAGCTGGCCTAGCTTTAATATGGATGTAATGGATTGAAAATTATGCCTGTGAAGCACAAGTCTCGTGATGATCATGTTTGTTGATTGCGATGTCATTTTTGACATTACCCTGGTGGTCAAGGTGGTCTTGGTCCGCTGTTCCTCCTCTTCATTGATGACTCTACTATATCCATTGCCTCTGCATCCATAGCCAATGTTCAGCTACCTACCTGTGTGTGAAAGTTTTAAGCACTTGGGTGGAACTTTGACCAGCACTCTGAGCTGGGAAAAACATATTTCCCAAGTTGGTACCTACCTACTTAACCGTGCAAATTGTGCATTTTTGTGCATCATGCCTTCCATGGTGAGAGCAGTGAAATTAAACAGTTAACTTTTTGTTTGGTACCTAAGGTCCATGCTGGAACATGCCTCAGATTGTGGGATCCGAATCACATCTCACAGATAGGGGCCGAAAGCTGTTTGAATGAATGAGAGGAAGGCAGCATGGTTTGTGGCTGGTAGATATGCACCTCTTGATTGTGTTTCGAAAATGCTTGACCAATTGGGCTGGAACTCATTAGGTAATCGTAGAAAATTTGCAAGACTAGCTGGCATTTTTTCTGGCCTTGCAAGACCAGCTGGCAATTTTCTGTCCCTAAACAAGGTTTGAGGATGGTCTGAGGTCTGTTTTTTTAGGAGTTCCTGCTTCCACAAACCTACTTTGGCAGGCATCATCACGATTTCCAGCTTCCACCAGGTGAGGATGGTCTGAGGTCTGTTTTTTAGGAGTTCCTGCTTCCACAAACTACTTTGGCAGGCATCATTACGATTTCCAGCTTACACCAGGTGAATTTCACCTGGTGTAAGCTGGAAATCGTGATGATGCCTCCAAAGGTGAATCAAATAAGGATCATCAATCAATACATACTTGATGCCATGCTTCCTCGGTTCTTACTCTTCTCCGTGGAAGTTCTTCTAAACTGTGTTGATTTGTGCCAGAGTCCTCTCCATGCAAATCAAAGAAAAATATTTTATCATGATATTTCTATGAACCTCCAATGTATGATGTTGGCAAATGCGAAAAACTGTTTTTGCCACCTGGACATAATCCCATCCTTCCGTGCAATATTGATAGAACAGCACTTTATGCCCTGTGGAATATCCACTGTGGCTGGCACATGTTGGCAAACGGAGTCCCATCACCAATCAAATAGCATTGTGTGGGCAGTTGGGCACATTGTATTAAGGTACCTTAACTAAAATTGCTCTTCCTTTTTAGTTTGGGCAGATTCAAGGGACTTTGTATCAGATGATAGCTGAGACAGTGGGGAATCTGTCCCGGTGCAAAAAACGATTTTGTTCCAAGAAAAGGCTCAAAAAGGGCACTGGAGCCAGGGGCATCATTTCAGGTTTTTGCAGGGGGGAAACCTTCAGGGAAGGTGCTGACTCAGTTGGGCGGTCTGGAGTTGGAGCCTCTAAACAATTCGGATCTGGGAGAATGGTATAGTCTCCATTCAAAAGGGCAGAGCCTCTGGCAGGGTCTGTGGGGCTCCGCCCCCAGAAGCTGACAAAGTTCTGAAAGTTACTTTTTAGTGCAATATATTCCTGTACAATATTTCAATATAAACTATAGTGTGCCTATTAATTAATACCAAAAATATCGCATTTGAAGGCCATTTGACCCTCGTAACGCCTATGAAATGTTGGTGTCAATGGGAAAATAATATATAAAAAAAAAAAAAAAAAAACGAATGGGATGAAACTTTCTCTCTGACCCTACACGAATTGTGACTGAGGTATTGGTATAGGAATGACCCAAACACAAACAGTTCAAGGCAACCCTGAATTGGCATCTCCGTGTTCGTGTTGCGGTACAAAACGAAGGGAAGGACCTTTGAAATGAAATTGAAGGAGCATCCGAGAACTGCAGCTAATGCCTCAATGGTGCCGATGGCTAGATAGAAATGGGAAAATGGTCCTGCAAACCGGTCGAGGAGTGTCTATCATTTGGGAAACCACCATGAATTGAGTTCTTCGTATATGCAACCCTACCAAACCAAAATAAAGAAGAATTTTTTCCTAAAGCATCTCTTTTAATTTCACACAGTTAACAGTGGCAACCCTGGGGCGAACAATACTCGAAATTTGAAAATGATTCAGGGAAAATGCTAGATCCTTTCTTATCCGATGGCCTGAAAATGGAGGAATTAACCTGAAGGTCAAGAAGTGTGAAATCACTTGGGGAAAGGACGCTGATCCTGAGTTGACTTCCTCATACCTCACCTGTAAACAGCCGGAAAACACCTTGACCGATTTTCCGGGCAATTCCCCAGTTTTCAGGCCATCAGGCTCACTGCCCACAAATCTGCAATGCCAGGTCAATTTCGAAGGTCATTCCCATTACAAGGGGACCAGGGGACCATCTTCCCATTGCATACAAGCATTTGCCTTGAGACAGGACGAATGGAGCAAGATAGTGTGTCCGCTGTGAGAAAATTGCATTGTTGCGTCATCATTCGCTGTTGCCTGCCGGTAGAGCGGCGCTCACGTCAACAGTTCATCCAGAACGTCAAAAGGAAGACATGCGAGTGAATGGCGGACCGTGGTGCGATGCCCACAGAAAGTGAAATATTTCCTGAACAAACCCATGGATTTTGAAGTGGTTGCGTATGGTGCAAAGCTGAAAAATGAGCGCTTCTACACATGTATAACGATTCCAACCTTTCGTCGGATAAAACTCTTAAATCATTCGAGTAACAAAAGTGCTCAAGTTTCGATGTTATAAAATTCCGGGTTCCTGCCAGGTATTTTCAAGGATTGTGCAATTTTTTCCGTTGCAACATGGTTTCGACATGCGAAAGAGTTGAAGAGGAAACCTTCCAGTTTCCAAAAATACCAAAATCATTGAATTTGAACACCATTCGGCAATTTTATGGCCTGAGTCAACGCGCCCTGGATTTTTTGAGTGAGGAAGAGGCCGCGACGTCTCAGGCCAGAAAATTGCCGAATGGTGTTCAAATTCAATGATTTTGGTATTTTTGGAAACTGGAAGGTTTCCTCTACAACTCTTCCGCAGGTCGAAACCATGTTGCAACGGAAAAAATTGCACAATCTTTGAAAATACCTGGCAGGAACCCGAAATTTTATAACATCGAAACTTGAACACTTTTGTTCCCAGAATGGTTTAAGAGCTTTACCCGACGAAAGTTTGAGATCACTATATATGTGTGAAAGCGCGCATTTTTTAGCTTTGCACCATACGCAACCATATCAAAATCCGTCGATTTGTTCAGGAGAAATTTAACTTTCTGTGGGCATCGCACCGCGGTCCGCCATTCACTCGCATGTATTTCGCTTCTGTCCGCAGATGATACCCCCTTTAAACGCCGCATCCAGCAACACACAGTTTGGCAACACGAAGAACCCGGAGTGACTCCACTTCTTCCTTAAAGCGTTATGCTTGAGAGTTGTGGATGCCAGGATGGTGATTCAGGGAGTTTTCAAGTCTTAACTAATTTCCAAGGAAGTTAAGATTTTCCGTGTCACTCCCAAAATCCATATCTTAAGCCCCATTTCAAGGGGTTGAGTACGTTAATTCCATTGATGTCTTATTTGCTTTTCGTTTTGACTGACATTCTTGGGTGTTAACAGGTGAAATGGCTTTCAAATGTGATGTTTTTGGTATTAATCGACAAACATTTGCTGACATTTTGAAGCAGGTTCACGTGGTGTGCCTGACAAACAAGAAATTGCCAGAGGGCTCATTTCTAAAAACATGCAACACTTTTTGCCAGGAACTTAGACTAATTTTTTTATTAAAACCTGCGGAAGCTGGACCAGTGTTGCTCGGGCATCAAAGCACCGTGCTGGAAGTTGGGGGAAAACCTGGTCCTTTTGGAACAGATAAAAAATCCCCTTGCAGGTCCAGATAGAAGCTGCAGGTGCAAAGAAAGCACCCTTGCAGGTCCAGATAGAAGCTGCAGGTGCAAAGAAAGCACAGAATTTGGCGGGGGCTTCGCAGACCCTCTTTTACCAAATTCTAAGTGAGAAGCTTTGCCACCAAGCCTCTGTATGCCACCAGACATATCCAAACATAACTGACCTTCAAAGTCCAACCAAGGCCATTTCTGAGCTTTTCTGCAAAAATAGGTTTTATTTACCTTCGTTTTTTTTACTCACCTTTTCATGGTGATCCGCTCTCAGATTGTCCGCCTGCGACAATCTGTCTGCTAGCAACCATTTGCGGCTCGAGAATCTCTCCGTGTTGACAAAGTGTCAAGCTTTTGAGTTTGAGAGCCCAACAGTAAGTGCGGCCGGCCCTTCTCCTCCGTCCTTAAGTGACGATTAGCAAAAATGCCCATGATGCAATGTCGGATCATGCATGACTGTTGCTTGTACTATCCTCCGATCCGAATCATTCAGAATCAATTTAATCTTTCTGGGTTCATTTTCACTTGATGATGATGTTGCTGAGAGCTTATTTTTTGCCTGCGTTTTCTTTGTTGGAGCGGCTTCCTTCTGTTTTGAAAAAGAACGGCATAGGCCAAGGCCATATGTTTCTCTACAAAATGAATTTCAATTTGCCACAAACTTCCAAATTTTTCTGATTGAATGTTAAAACACCATTCCCAATATTGAATTTGGCCTCAAATTGGCCAGCAATTTTTCCCTGCAATGCCTTTTTCGTCTATTACGTCGGAGAGATCTGGTCTGGGTAAAGTTGCGAGTTGCGGGTAAAAGCGCTGTCATGCATTTGTCCGTCTGATTTTGCATTTTACCTGCAATTGCGGGTATCAGGACCACATCTCTCCACCTTTAATGAAAAGGATCCAAATTTTTGAACCAGGCCTTCTTTTGCCGAGTTAAATGGCATGTGGTTCGTTTGAATGCGTTCTGGTGCTGTGTGCTGGTGTGTTGCCTGTGACAAGTGTATCATGTCTTGCAGGAGCCAAGAATTTGAAGTTGAATTAGCGCCCATTCTCCAGTATATCGAAGTGAGGGAAATTTCCTGGGAAAAGTGTGAAACTAAGCGGAAACAAATTCGATATTTTGTTCAAGAAAATGGCCCAAATAAAGAACATGAAAGGTGAAACAGCAGGTATTTTATTTTTTTGCTGGAGTAGGAGTTTGTTCAGGCAATTTCGAAGGAATGTGATTTCATCCATCTCAGGCCAGGAACCTTTGAGACATCCTCCGTTATCCGTAAAACAGAGATGGAAGGGATTTGATATTTGAGAGCTGAGATGGCATTTAGGCACCATGGATATGCATATTTGATTTTTTTGCCATTTCCACTTAATAACTCACTTAAGTTATTTTTCTACTCATTTCTAAAGTTCATTTTTCAATAAAAAATAATTATTAGGCAAATTTGTTTTGTCTCAAAATGAAGGATAGGTGGGTACGTATTACCTGTTTGTTTTTTGTGTTCTTTTTTGAACAGTGACTGAATTCTGACTCCCAATTTTAATGAAGCCTCTTGGTCCCCCTTCAATGCAGATATCAACTGTCAAGAGGCACACAAAGACAAAGATCATCACAAAACACGAGTGAATGTGCTCAGGTCCACAACAAATTTGGCAGTGAAACTGAAAACAAAGAAATCTTCCCAACATTTTGAAAATTTTGGATTTGTCAATTTCCTTTTTTTCCCTGAAATTTGTAAAAATATTCAGGTATCAAAATGCAGAAAATTGAAGTTTCCCACTTTTGCCTGACGAACGGTGAAATTTTTTGTTCATAAAATGAAAAATCAATCGCCATGCAAACTGCAAGAAATTTCTTCATTTTCCAAGTAAAATTGGGATACGTAGCCCACCTTTTTTTCAGGGAAATTTTTGGAGATTTCCCAATTTTCCCGCAGGAAATTTCCCAATTTTCCCAAAATTGAACATTTCCAAAGTTGATTTTCCCGGGAGATTTCAAACACTGCTGTCATATAGGTAGTGAGCAGCCTGAGTTAAGCCATTCGATGGCATGACAACCTGCCCTATTCGTCACCTGCTTGTCTCTTTTTTATCTGATTGGCAGCTTTCAATGATTTATTTCAGTGGTTGTCGCGTGTTTCAGTGCATTTGTTAAGTAAGTGATTGTTGTGTGATGCAGTGATTATATTCAGTGGCTCCTTCAAACTGGTTTTGAGGCCCAAGTTCCTATCCCTTTTGTTCAAGCAATGGAAACTCCTATCCAATAAATTCAATCAAAGCGAGCTCATCAGAATCAATGTAATTTAAGATTCGGTACCTACTTACTTCCTTTTGACTCAGCCAACAAAACCTTCAGATTTTGGCACCTTCAGGCGTTTTGGAACCTAAATTTGGCAAAAATACAAAGTTTTCATGGGACTCAGTGACCACCTGACCACCTTCTATGCCACTTGGAAGTTGGAACCCTGCTGATGGACCTTCATGCACTGCTTTGTCTGAAACAAGTTTACAGAAAAGTTATTTCCACATCAGTAGCGGTTTGTGACCAATAAACCCTTTGGGTCAAACATGTAGGTACTTCGGCTAAAAGTTTAAGGGGACACTCATGTTTAAAATGTCAAAAATTTGCATTTTTGACGGAAAAATCTCTTTTCGTCAATCCCAACAGAACATAACCTGCTCTGCAAGAATTTTTTTGCATTATTACTGAAATTCCTGACAGTATCAGTAGGCTACCATGGAACTGGTTTTTTTTCCTGAGAAAAATTTCAGAAACGTTTAAACTTCACCTGCCTATTATTTTTTGTAAGGGGGACCCTCGATAGAAATCCAAATCACAAACGGTTTGTCCGATTTGGTTCAAATTTGGCACACATTTTTAAATGGTAAAGAGATGTTTTCATGCAAAAATTCAACTACCCAGGCCAAACCGTTTTCAAATTATGAATGTTTGAAGAAAAGGAATGAAGCGCCAGCTATAATTGCTTGCGTATGAAATCCGCGTAAGCTATAGGAGTAGGATTTTGAATTTTTGCATGGAAACGAAGCTCCAAGATGGTGACAGAGCCATATTTGACATTTTACATATCTTTCCCATTATTTTTTACTCAAATGTCACTCGCGACTCTAAGCGCCTGTCCAAAATGGTATGGATGGCCATTGCACTGTTTTAGAGGATAAAAATCAAAAATCCGAATGTCACTATCTTCTTTGGCATTTTTTTTTTATATAAGTATGTACACCAATTTTGGCATTCGTAACCCAATTTTGGCATTGGTTGCAAAGATATGCTAAATTCAAAGTGAAAAAAGTTAGGCGGAAATCAAAGCAGAGAAAAAAGCACGAAAAGTTTAGGTAAAAAAATAAAAACGGCTTTGGCGCAAAAGTGTGTCCATAGCGTAGGCCTACTTTGCATCCCAGGTGAAATCTGACCACGGAAATGGATTCATCACCCCCTAATTACCTTTAAAAGATCAAAAACCAAAATTACAAAAAAAAAATTACAAAACCCCATCTATGGTCCCCCAAAAGCCTTTCTGCACTTTTTCATCTGGGGCCTTATGGCAACATTGAGGTGCAAAGAATGGGCTGCATACCGAGTGAGCTAAACCGGTCAAGCCCACTTGGAAATGGAAGAAAATATGAGGCAAAAATAGAAAAATTCTTGGTACGTATAGTTGTTGAGGCTTTCACTTCTTATGCCTTTCTTTTCTCAATAATTGTTTCGGGCAAAACAATTTTGTTGCACATTTTATTTATTTGCATGCATCTTCTTGGGCGCAGAAGAATGCTGGGTTTATTTAAACACACTCCTCCAACTCCAGCGTGCTTGAACTTCGTATGGGACCTCTACTTCTTCACCGTAATTGATAACAGCTGGGTATTTTGACAGGCTTTGTACAATTCCTCAGCATTGTGGCGACCATAATGTCTTTGAAGTCTGTCAAGTTGAATGCATTGTTTTTGCTTCCAAGTTAAAACACACTGTTGTCTTGGAAGTGTTGTGGGTTCATTCGTGCTTGTCAAAAATGGCTCGGTGCACTTTTTGCCTTTTTTTAACCCTGTCCCAATTTTTTCGCCTTTCTAACGCTGCATTTTGCTATCGAGGTGTGCAGTTTGATCCTTGTTGCTCTTCAGTAAAGAATGTATCATCAAAAGTGTCATCACCCTGTATTTCTGTCACATGTTGCAGTCCAAAAACTGGATGATGCGTGGAACTGGTTTAATATGTTTGGATATCTGCTGCATTTCCCTTCCTCGTTGTTTGCAGCACCTAGGATATATCCGTCTCTCAACCCAATTTCCTTGCAGCTGTCGTGTTCATTGGTGAAGACACCCTTTTATTCGTTCATCTCCCCTTTCGCGTCTGGAATCGCATTCAAAGGGTGGGGGTTCTGTGATCCGCGAATCTTCATTGTCAGCTGCAGCTTTTTCCCCTAGCGCGTGTCCGGAAAATAAATCGCGCGTTTGGCAGCATTGCCTCGGGATGATGATTGCGCAGTTACTTTCGTTCCCTATCCGGCCAGGCCGCGAGGCCAGCAAGTTTGAAGCAGAATCATGCTGTCCTGTCAGTTGCATTGCGGCAATGTTTGGAACGTGTTGTTCCAGAGGACACCGGTCTCTGTCGGCAGGGTGCACATCTTTCAGCTCTTGGTAACTATTGTAACATATCTTGTTGGTATTCTATTGTTTTTTTTCCTTTGTTTTATTCAGACGGTCATCAGATTATCAACCGTGCATGCCTGATGTTCCTTTTTCTGTTTCCGTCTCCGCAGTTCCAGTCGAGCAGGGTTTGAGTTTCGAGCCCAAAGCCTCACAACTCAAAGTGGGGTTTTCGCCTTTCCGCCATCCGAAAGTCGGTCTTTGTCATCTCGGAATTACATCTTTTCGGCTTCATGCTTCGTTTTTCATTCTGGTGCCAGTGCTGGTGCTTTCGAAGCGCGGTTTTCGAGTCCGATTCGGATCGTCGGATTGCGGTTTCAAATCTCTGTTCCCCAAACGGTCCATGGATGCCGTGGATCTAAGCCTTGCAGCAGCCTGATTTCCTGGAGCGTCGATATTGTTCTGGCATGAAATTGTCGTTTGTCCAGCCACTGTTCGAAGCCATTTGAACCGTCGTTTGTCCATGTCGGTGCTTTTCCCATTTGCAATCTGCTGGCTGTCCTTAACGAGCGTGCAGTGAGTGGTCTGTTTGAGAATACGAATGCCGGTGCCACTTCCGTCTTTGCCTGCAAACATGCCCACCATGGGCACATTGGCTGCGAAATTGCGTCAAGTTTCACATTTCTTTTCCGCAGCTGGTCATAAGAAAATACCGTTTTCCCAAGCACCTCTCATGTCTCGGTGTAAAAAAAGCATTTATTTTGAAAGGCCTTCTGCATCTGACGATCTTGTTGTCCTTGATTTGGTCCATCTCACTGGAGTTCCATGTCCGTAATGTTAACACCAGGAGGGTCGTTTTTGGTTTTCGTGTGGGAAACACTTCTTCTCGCTTCTCAAGGTTCTGTGCGCGGCTCTCGGGGGCGGAGCCGCCCAGAAATGAGAACCTAAACTGTCTAACTTCCAAACCTAACCTGACCTAACCTAACCGTTTTCCATTGTTTCTAGCGTTTTTCCCCGTTTTTGGAGGGTCGGGACTTTCACACGGAGTTGGATGGAAAAGGGCCCAAACGCGTACTCATTTCTTAAATTCGCGTCCCGGCGAGGTGCCAAGGGGCAGGGCCCCCGGCGGTCTCTCTGGGCGGAATCCCCGCAAAAGCTGAAGAAATTTTGAAATTTCGGGTTCATTTTGGGCGCAATATCCACGATCTCGGGTCCAAATTTCCCATGAAGGCGAGCCAAAGGCACATGCCAGGGAGTGGCAAGCGAACCGCTGGCTGGGGCATTTCTTGTTGGAGGGGAGGGTAGTCGCTCACGCAGCTCTCTTGAGCGCATGTTTTGGCTTAGCCAGAACTCGAAATGGCGATCTTGGGAAAGGACGCACTGCCAAAATCGGTAATCACCAATCTGCACACCCGCAGCAGGGCATGAAAAGTTCTGTCTTTTTGCCCTTCAGATCAGTCAAAGGTCTTGAGTGATGACATATTTCCACGGACGAAATTCTTTGAGTGGTCGTTCGTCGATCAATAATTTGTTAACAAAACTTTGGAAGTGGGTCCTTCCACTTCGACCTCGAACATGTTGGGTTGGATGGAACAGTTCTTTTTCACGGAATCCAGGGGTCCACCGGGTTTTTTTCAACTGATTTCCCTTTTTAGACAGCCTAATTTGTAACAATTTCTGTAAGCTCTCGTCCAAACCAAAATGTGGCCTCATTGCCAATTGGGCCGTGTGCTTTTCGTACTGAAGAGAGGGCCAAAATAGCAAATACGCACCAAGTCGAAAGCACTTCAGGCGTTGGATGTACAAGGTGGGATGAAAAAACAGATTTGGGACAACGGTTTTCGAACCCGAAATTTGTTTTTTGGCAATGTTTCAGTCCATTGTCGAACATTCGGCTTTTGGAAAAGCTGATATTGAAGACTTTGAAATGTCAGTGTACAATGAGAATATTTTGTATTTCGAACAGTGTTTCCCAGCTGGCACCTTTTTAACCGGTCTGTATTATGGCATAGAGGCCGATATTGACTCGTATTTGAAACAAATAATATATTTGACTTCTGAAATCTGTTTTTGATGTCCCAAAGTTATTATTTAATTACTGCTTCATTGCTTGAGCGGGATATGGGGCCAGGCCCCTCGTCTTCGCCTGGAGCCCAGCCCACAATGGCGGGCTGGGTTTCCTGAGAAGGTTTGTCATATGTGCTGAGTTTTGGCAGAATTGATTTCAGGCTTTTGGCTGCTTTCATTTTTTCGGCCGAGAGGCAGTGGTTGGCGACGTTCCTTCTCAGTCGATTGAGATTTGATTTGGGATGGGGTTGTGATAACAGGCTCTCGAAATTAAAACCTCCTGAAACAAGGACCGACATAAATTCCTTGTCATTTGGCAATTTTTGCCGACTGCAAGATGTAAGCCGTCCCACCCCCTACTGGACATTTCCGGTCATGATTGGTCGTGAACGTGAACCTATTTATTACCTATTTTGGCTTCCGAAATTGAGGGGTTGTTCTCGGTTTGCGGCACTGAATTTCCTCGGAATTTTTCGTCGTTGGACTTGGCCCTTGTTTCAGTTTGCGCCTTACGCTGAAAATTTTGTCACTGACGACAATCTGTTTGCTGCGAAAAGGCGTGTGCGTCCAGTGCGGTGCGGCCAGACGCGAATCAAAAATTGCCCCAAATGGAAGAAAAAATTATTGTTCCTGGTGAAGAAGAGAAATCCCGTTTGTTTTTCTTCGAAGAGTTTTGAATTTCAGCAGCGCTCTTTGGTGAGGCCTCCATCTGATATGTGTGGTGGTGACCTATCTACTTTCTTTGGTGGTAACGGTGGCGTTTTACTGAATCCAAGATTGACTCAGTCGTTGGCGGTGATTCCGGAAGCGACGGTGTGCTGCAGATTTGACCGTTTGGGCAGATCCAAAAACTCTTCCTTTTCAACTGGAATCGTTGTGCAACTTTTTCTGTTTCCCAAGATGTTTCGGGGGCATCATTTGCAATGATTACCGGAATGCGTATGGGGTTGTCTTTTTGTGTTTTCTTTGGGAAACACAACCTGGTACGTTCGTAGGTACTTGGTACGTTCGTAGGTGTTCCCAATGGCGATAATCTCCAGAATTTTGTTGTCGTTATGAGTCGTTTATTGATTGGCATAAAAAGAAGAGCGCTTGCTGGAACGCGAAAGGCTTGTTTTTTGTGTGAGTTCTGGATCTCACACCATTTTCATGAAGATGTGCTGCATCTCCGGTGAAAGGGTTGCATATCACAATGCTGTGACTGTGTTCTCAAGGCTTTGTTACACGGTGATTCTTAAAGGATGGACAATCATTGCAGGAACGCCAGGGCCCAGCCCATGCAAATTAATGTTAAATACCGTTCGAGCAAAAGTACATTCGGCTGAAAAGTCATTGACCCAAATAACATTCGATCCTCTTCCTCTATCCACTTATCTATCTGTGCAGGATCATCCGTGAAAGGAAAATTCTTGTTCAGTTGTTGAACTCCCTTCACAGAGGTCTCGCAGAAATATTTACGTGTTCCTCATGCCGGTGGGAATCAAAGTTTGTCCAATGGCAAGTGATGTGCTCCGACCCCCACACCCATTTCGGAGATGTGGCCCAAAATTCCACTTAAGTGAGGTTTCAAGTGTTGAGGGGCCCGAAGTAAAATACTCTCAAGTGGATCTTGAAGTGAAAATATTCTCAAGTGGAACCCTGGACGCAAGTCGATGTTGTGAATTTGACTCCTAACAATACAATAGCCGACAAATGGCTATTTGAAAAAAAATGGTGTACCAATAAATCTACAGAGGCGATCTAAAAAGGGCTCATATTGATGATTTTTGAGGACTGTCTCCGTGCTGGGAAATCGAAGCCATTTTTGTCACCGAATATTTTCTCTTAAGTTGAACACATTGTCCGATGGTGAGGGCTGTGCGGCAACAAAATCAGTCCCCATCGGGGACCCAAAGACTGCTCATTTTGGGCGCCCATGTCTCTTTTACTGCAGGCCTGTTCCAAAGTTCCATGATTTTGCAATCACACCACCTGAAGAAATCCAATGGAAAAAGCGAATTCCAGACGCGGAGTTAGCGGACCGCGATTTCGTCTTCTCTTGCTGCTGTTTTGCCAATTAATTGGACCAGTAATGGCGTGAGTTAATCGCACTTCATGAAAATGTCGTCGTCGACCGTTTTGATATAAAAATAAACGGAAAAGCGATATTACCGGTGTGTCTGTCTCTTTTTTATCTTGAAACTCCTTGAAGTTCTATCTTGGATCTTGCTTCTCAGAGAATTATGTCTTGCTTGTACTCATTTTCGGCGGGACATTTTGAATTATTAAGTGTCCGTTAGTTTCAGTGCGCGGTGATTTATACTTGTGTTTAAAAGGTACCTGCAGCATGCATCCGGATTCAGAGAATAAAGGAATTCTTTGTCAAAGGTGTTCGCGCATTGTCACTGACGCCCTGCAGGGCTACTTGGCATGATTTGTGCTGTGTGCGGCAAGTGCAGCACATCATGTGAGGCCGACTTCGAGAGCGTCGTATTCCCAAAAAAGCCAACTTTCATTTGCCGAATAAGCCGGGTTAAAGGAACTGTGGACTGAATGTCGCAAATTCCGAGACCGCAAGTGGCACTGGGATACGACGCTCTCTTCACCCACAAGTCTTACCAAAAAATCGGACGTGTGTGCCAACTCGAACAGAACAAAAAATTGCCAAAAATCATAGATATCGTTAAATAGCCATTGAAAATGCACCTGGGAAATTGGATTTTGGCGTTTCTTTCTTGTGCCAATCATGAGAAAATGATGCGCAAAACATGGTGATTGGTGCCACAATCAGATTGCATGCATGAGTTGGTACTTTCGCATTGGTTTTCTTTCCATTCTCAGGTTCTGCTGGAAGTGGTAGGTAATTCTGTGAAATTTTTAAAAGAAGTCTGCCGTTGATAAATTTACACCTTCCGAAAAGACCAGAAATCCATTGGCACTTGATTTGTTGTTTGTGCTGTGCTCAAATGTTCAAAAATATTCTTATTCGAGATACCTAATGCTTGGCGCAATTATCGTAAGCAAAAAGTACAAAATTAAGATTTTGGACATCGCATAATCAACACTCGTAATTGCGCAATTAAAGCCATCGCAGCTTGGCTGAGTTGGATGCCTTTCAAATAATTGTAGCTCTGTCCCGTCGACGGTTTTAGGTGTCGACGCTACGCTCTTCATGTCGATGTACGAATAATTTCCGTTTTTTTTTTGTCAAAATATTTCCAAGACGATTCTTTCAAATGTATCCGAGTCATTTATTTTTCCTTTTCGACACTTTTCCGATACCTCCTATACGAGGTGCGCACCAAAAGTTCATTGAATTTGCCTGCTGTGTGAAAACGGCATGCGGTGTATGAATGTTTTTGGCATAAAATTATTGTGCTATCTTTTCTCTTGATCTTGGCAAAATATGGATTGTCATCTCTTGCCCGTTTTTGTACAGTGACTGTTTCTGTTTGCACTGTTTGAAGCACTGTCTTGGAATCGGTCACTTTTGCTTTCAAACGCCAAATTTTTCATTGTCAAATGCAAAAGAGCCGTTCATCGCAACTCACAACTGGTGATGTTTTTAGGTGATGCATGAATGTGCTCTTTCCAGATTTCACCCACAAGCAGTGTTCGTGCACGTTTGAAGAAGGGCTGCATGGACAACCCCTTCAGAAAGAGTGTCTTGTGGCCATCATTGCAAGCATGACTCGGTTGCTGTCAATCTGTGCTTGCTTTTTTCCTTCATCCAACATTTTCGGCACCCATCATGCACTGACATCATTCATTTGGAGATGTTTCAACAATTTGATATCCAGATTTGGTCGGAATCATTGACAGCTCTGCCAAGTCTTGAACTGTTGTTCATCTTCTCTCCTCCACCACAAGGTGCTCAATTCAGAGGACATTTTCCTCGCTCATTGAAGATGTCCTTCTGGGCCAACCTGCATCTTAAAGCTCTTTCCCCTGCTTCTCTACAGTGTAGTCAACAAGTGCATCATCACTACAACCTGCACAAAGCAGTTTCCAGTGAGTCAGGAAGATTATTGATGACTGCTCATTTTCATTAGCCAAAAACTATTGATTCCAGCAGACAGTGTTTTTTACTCGTAAACAGAAAGAGTCACTGTAAAAAACAGGTAAGAGATGACAAACCATACTTTGCCAGGATCCGGAGAAAGGATCAGACCACAGCTTAAGACAAAAGATGTTCATGACACCCAAGCTGTTATCACACAGCAGGCGAATTCTATGAACTTTATGGTATGCACCTCGTTGGAAAAGCGGCGTGGAAATAGATCTTTTCGAAAGTATTCGTTGCCCGAATGCCCGGGGAATGCCAACTCACCTGATTTGACATACAGAAAAGTTCAACCTGCGCGACATTTTGAACGGCGGTAATTTGATTTTATAATGAAAGATTCGTGACTTCTCGTTTTTTATAAAACGCATTTTTTATAATCGCATTTTTCACAAACGCATTTTTCATAATTCGCATTTTTTATAATTCGCATTTTTCATAAATTCTCGTTTTTCATAAATTCGCGTTTTTCATAATTATGCGCTCAAGCTACACTGTAAAAAGTGCAACTAAACTGCAAGGAAAAATCAAATATGGCAAAGAGTGACTGAACTGTAAGAACAAACCAGATGTGTCAAGTCCAAAAAAATTCAATTAAAAAAATAAATAATTAAGGTTTTTGCATGAATTAAAAAAGTGACAAAAACAAAAAAATCTGCCTATTTTTATTTTTTAATTTGTCTGATTAAAAATCCAACATATCCATTCGTTAAAAATCCAGCCCATTCCAAAAACTCAGTGTGGCCACAATCTTTTGAGAATAATAATTTCACGATTTTACGAGATGTTGTCCCCAATTTGTTCTCACGAGAATTGGTCTGCTAAAAGGTTGTCCATGGGGCGTAGCGTGATGCCAAGGGTGCAGAGATCCCAGCAGGGGATAAATAAGTGTTACTTAAGTAGAAGAGATCTTTCACAGAAAACGCGGGTCCCAAAGACGCAAGCAAACGCAGTTCAATATTTCAATAAATTCCAGCATTTTCATCAAAAGATACCAGTTTTCGATAACGTCAAACCAAAGATCCGTGGACGCGTTCAAAATTGGTCGACTCGAGGACGCACAGGCGATCCGCATTTCTTTTTGATATAAGCAGCAGACGCAAATGCAAACCGTGAAGGAGAGCACACAAATGCTCTGACCTCATGCACCACTGACCTTTTGGCTTTCATAATATGATACTGCGAGTGGTTGCAACTAAATCCGTTCAGGATTCCAGCGGTCTGCTTGCGCGAGGTGGTTTATACCTGCTCTTAACGTTTAACCGAATAGCAATATTTATGATAGTATTAATGACAGTATGCTGGAGCCGAATTTCCCAGTTTGAGCCAAGATAGATTGTAACAGTGTATCCACGCTTTCGAAGGATTATAAATAACGCGAATTTATAAAAAACGAGAATAATGAAAAATGCGAATTATGAAAAACGCGAACTCTTTCGCATTTTTCATAAAATCTTGTTTATAAAAAATGCATTTTATGAAAAACGAGAAGTAGCCGAAAGATTCGGCGTCATCTCGCGTTTCGACATTGTAAATGCAAGAGACCATTTTCTTTTTGCATGTTATCTTTTATGTGAATCCGCGACATTTTTATTTTCGACGTTGATCATGAGCAGTCGACATGTTGAA
>JASGXE010010129.1:0-17219 GCA_030068105.1 Sinentomon sp. SZTP_YWyxl
TTTGTTGGTGAAGATAGGTTCGTGTTTTGACCTCGCAAAAAGGTCAAAGCAGGTGCCCCATTTTGTCCCACCAAGAGATTAATTCAAAAGACCAATGCACGCTCTATGTGGTTATGTAGTTGTGGTTTACAAAATTCGAAAAGGTTTCTTCTGCTGTGTGAAATTTCTGCCCAGAATGACAGCCAAGACCATTTCAGACCCAGGGAACACTTTTCGGGGAAAAGGATAAGATCCAAAAGATAAATTCCATATCAAGTGAAAAATGCAAAGAACTTCACGTCGCCAAATTTTGTGAAAATTGACATGAATGTTGTGCCCCACAAATGAAGGAAAACTCCCAATTCCAGCTTCCTTGATGTGTCCAGTTTTGATGTATAGAGTGCTTGAATTGTTACTTTTTTTTGCAAATTTTCCATCTACAGGGTGTCCATAGAGTCTCTACCAACAGGAGTTGGGTTGGTTTTTCGTCGTATTCCTCGCAAGATCTGTTCAATATGAGCACCTCGTGTTTCGAAACACGTTTGCAAGCGGAAGATCATGTTCTGCCCAGCATAGCCTAGCATGTCAGCCATGTCTTCCCGGTTGTCCGCTGTTGGAAGTGGTCCAGATATCTGATTGTAACGGCGTTGACCTTGCTTTCGATATGGCCCCAAAATGCGAAATCTAAAAGATTGAGGTCCGGCGAGCGAGGTGACTATTCCACCGGCCCTCGTTGCCCAATATATCGATTGGGGTAGTGGTCCTCGAGCCAGCTGCAGTGGCAAACCTTGAAAGACGGAACATGATGAAAAGCCTACCGAAGTCCTATCGGTAGAGACTTTATGGACACCCTGTACACCAGCGTTGCCACAAGTGATTTTGCAAAAAAAAAAAAAAAAAGTGTCAAGACGAAAAAAAAAAAACAAAAATGCAGACACAGACCCGTATTTGGGCCATTCTCTGCAAACTGTACATTTTACATCCCGAGAGGTTTTTTCAGCCATCAGATGGTAGAAGGTGAATTATTTTTGGTGCCTTTGCTTTCTTCCAAACTCTATTGTTAATTCCATATTGAAGAATTGGATTATCATGCTTGCCTCCTGATTTTTTTTAGCATGTTTGTTCCTGAATTGTCACTACTGTCCCCTGTCCCGAGTTACATGTCCTCGCTGTATTTTGTTTGGTATTTTCTAGATCACTGTAATCCGATGGAAATTGTTATTTTGCATTATTCCAGAAACATTTCTTTTCCTTTGAGTATCTCATTTGTGATTTGGTTCATTTTCTCTGACATATTTTTCCTGGGCTCAGTTGCAGACCCTGTCCCAAGGATTCGCAGTCACTACTGTCCCCATTTTAAGCTGGTTTTCACTATATCTCACAGAAGTCGTCGTAGCGGGTTTTTGCTTCGAAAAGGCTACCAGAAATATGCCAACCATTTTCAGAGAATATTTGCTCAGATTTGCCTGCCCACAACTGAGTTGGATGAGGGAATAGGTATGTTGAAAAAGCCAGATTGTCACTTTTTCCAGTCACTACTGTCCCCATGTGTTTATATGGTAAAAAACAGCAATCGGTCGCATTCAATCTTGTTTGCAGGTGCACTTAAATGGCATCTGGGCATCTTGTATGAAAAAAATCATGTTTCTGCCTTTTGCCCCCACCAATGTTGGCTTTTGCTGTCACATGTCACCCTCTGTCCCTTGTCACTACTGTCCCCCTATTTCCACAACTTTGACTCTTTTTTTCAAACGGATTGCAAGTTATCCCAATAAATTGATCGTATCTAAAACAGTTTTTTACTGTTTTATCATCACTAGAAGGGTTTTGCATGAAAACATGACTTGAGAAATTGGCCGATGTCACTACTGTACCACCTGCTGTCACTACTGTCCCCCCACGAATTTCCAATTTATTCAAATGTTGCATTTTGCAACACTTTTTTGCTCAATGCTTCACAAAATCACAACCACATTTCATAGTAAGGCTACATGGCAACCAGAAAAGGCATACCTTTGGTGTGAACATTTTCTTGACATCACAAAATTACAATGTTTACAAAGACGAAAACCAATTTCTAGGACTTATCCTGCCATGATTGCCCAGCAAAAAAAGAACAAGTCACAAAGAGGCATGATAGGATTTCAAGGTTTGCAGGATAGGATAATGTTTGCTGACTGCAAAAAAAGAAAAAAAGTCATTGCTGATCACCATTCAAACCCTTGTAGCTTTAAGCCTATAAGGGGGACAGTAGTGACATAGGTATTCAACAGGATTTCGTGAGGAACCCAAGAAAAAAAATTATAAAAAAATTATGGTGGTCCCAATCCCAAATGCAAAAATAAACTGGTCTTGAATGTCCCAATGCCCAGAAAAAAATTTCAAACAAAATGAGAGAAAAATCTCAAAATGTACAGTTTGCAGAGAATGACCCATTTGTGTCAAATGCCAAAAATTCTTGGGGGGGGGGGGGTGCACTTCTGAGTTGAATTTTGCAGGATTGATATCAGAAAATTGATTAATCGATATGACCCCTGCATATTACATTTTTGTTCCATTTCCTGTGGAACTAGGCGAATGAGTTTTCTAGTTGCTTTTACACAACTTTTTTTTAAATCAGTACTATGCCAATTTTCATCTTTATCATGTTTGTTACATTGAAGTTATGCCACCTGAAAGCTATTTCAAGTGCAAATCTGCCTTTATTCTACACAAACCTTCAATCAAGGCTTTATCACTCTGGCATTTTCTGCCAATCGTCAAACTTTTTGAAGTGAGATCTCAGGAACTGCGCATGTTAGAAAGGTAAAAATTGATTTACTTGTTTTAGAAAGTGCCAAAATCCACTTGACGAAGAAGAAATTTCGATTTTCTCACCAGAAAACCTTATAATTTTACCATGTTTTTACAAAAAATGACTTACTGAAAGGCAAAAATTGACAAGCAATGACTTTGATTGCAGATTGTGTGTGAAAGGGGGACCGGCATTCCAGATTCATCAGTCAGACTTTCAGTAAATTTTGGCAGATTTGATGAAAATAGGAGATCTCATGTCAAAAAGCTTTGGTTATTTTCTCTATTAATTTACCTGCTATTAGAGAACTATGAGATACCAAAGACTATGTGGCATCGCAGAAGGGGGATTGCCAGCTGAAAACAGTAAAAGCACACAAAGCAGACCCAACTCTTTCGGCACAAACCAAGGTGTACGATCACCAGCTACCACTGGTTTGAGCACCCAGCTGACAGCAGCCAACAATTGTGTGGGAGTGGGTCCGCATTGAAATGGCTTGAGACTGAGGGATGGCTGGAGTTTTTGACAAGATTTTAGTTATTTGTCGAAACTTATCCTCTCCAAGAACTTGTCGTCGAAACTTATCCTCTCCACGAACTTGTCAACATGCTGACGTCAAAACTTGTCCTCTCCAAGAACTTGTCAACATGCTGACTGACTTCAACCTACAAAATTCTTCTTGTGATTATTCACAAAAAACAGCAATGCTTCAGAGACCATGCATCCAAAACACGAGGCCCTGGGCCACCAGAAATTTGTCACAATAATTATTGGGTGCCATGGATGTGTGAAGCTCTATTAAAATGCAATGCTTTTAGAACAACTTGGAATCCACTTTGCATGATATTAATGCCTCAGTTGGGTGTGGTTCGTAAATAAATATTACACATCATCAGTTTTGCTGCATCACGCATTCCAGTCGGACAGTTTCCGTTTTGGGAATTTTAAAACGTCAATCAGAATGGACAAGAGACAGCGTGTGAAAAATACTGTTGTTAGGTATGTGCTACACTCATTCAACAATGATCGGGTTTAAACCAAAAGGCATTGGCAAAATCCACTGATAAATGGCACTGGACAATGTTAATTTGTACAAAGTACCTTGAAGTACCCACAAGAAGTTTGTTATAATAGTGTCAACACAGACAGAGACCGGTGATTGGGATCGAATTCCCACAGATTTTGATACTCCGTCAGCAAAGAGCCAAGACTGGAAAAATGTGGTTTTTCGAGAGAGAAAATGTCAGATAAAAACGCTTTTGTCCTTTCTCTGGAGAAAAAAATACACTTTGGCTGGAAAAAATACACAAAAAAAAAAAAATCAGAAAAAACGCTTGTGGCAACGCTGCTGTACACTTGAAATATCCTCCTGCCATATCTTCCTTCCTGGACGAGCTTGAATGGTGTGGGTGGTGTCATTTTGTGATGCAAGGGGCTGAATTTTGTACCAAAGTGTATGTTTTCTTCAATCAAAGTGTTCTCGCAACTTTCCAGCATATTTGGATATCTTCAATTTTGCTCATCTTTGGCCAGAATATTGCAATTTTAATCTTTAAGTGGCTGCAAAATTTCAACATGGGATCATTATGGGTTTGAAAGTTACCTACAGGATCTAATATAGTTATTATATCCTTCGCCGAACGTGTGATTTACAGAAGATCTGCTACAAATTACATATCCACTGGAGGAAGCTACCGCAAATCACACATCCGGTGAAGACCATAAATATTGGTTCCCGTAACTTTCAACACGGCAAAATCTGAACAAAGAAGAGAAAAATTTTGAAGATGTCCAAATGTGCCAAAAAAGAAAACGAGAACACTCCTACTGAAGAAAATACACACTTCAGAACTAAATTCAGCCCCTTACATCTCTAGCTAAAAGCAAGCTGCTTGTTTTCACGACAAAATGACACCAGTTCCACCATTCTAAACTAGTTCAGGAAGGAAGATATGGCGGGAGGAAGTTTCGCACATAAGATGAAAATGCGAAGAAAAAAAAATCAATTCAAGAACCCTGCACATCAAAACTAGACGGCATCAAGAAGCTGAAACTTGCCAATTTTCCTTCATTTGTGGGGTACAACATTCATGTGGTGTTCCAGAAAAAACGGTGGACAGTGAAGTTCTTTTTGTTGATTGGAAATGTTTGATTTGTTATGGTACTGCCTCTAATGGGGCAAAATGGGACATGTAAAAAAACCTGTCCCATTTTGTCTGATTGCATCAACTCAACTCGAAAATTCCAGTCAGCTGAGACGTTACTTGGAGTGCAAAAACTGGTTTATGGCCATCACAAATGATGCAGGGATGTCCCAGATTCGAAGTGCTTCGACAATCATCGATGAAAGCAGAAACAAAAGCGTGCTTTGCCAATCCAACTGACCCAAATGTGATCCGCCATGGCCAAATTGTTCTCCGCACTGTGTGCAATAGCTTAACAATTTCATAAAAATGGCTGCAGTAAACTAAAGTTAGAAGTGTTCTCAGAAGTGATGAAGCTAGGAACTGAGAATAGTTCATTCATCACTGAAGGTTTAGCATTGTTTTGTGTGCAACCAAGCATTCCCAGAGAGCCTGTTCCAACCATCAAACAAATCTGTATATCATTCTTCCACTTTGGAGTTTTGCAGAAATAAATTTATTTTTTTGAAATGCGAAAAAAGCTGATTGTAAATGAAACCGAAATTATCAATCATCAGCTGAACATCTTACCTTTCCATTCTCAAGGAGGGAAACGAGCTTCTTTGGATTGTACTGAAGTGGCAACGCATGGATAAACAAAGAGCCATCATGAAGAAGAGGTTCCTCCAACCACAATGAAAATGAGTTGAACAGACTGGAGCATTGTTCAAGCAAGATACTGTTTCTCCTGCCGACACTGAAGGTATTCTTCTCTGACTCCCCACTCTGAAGATCATCTCCACGAGCTTCGGCTTTTGATTTGTAAAATGCACATGTTTCCTGAAGGCGCTTCTTCAGTCGCTTGAGCGTGGAAAGACTAGACATGCTAACAAAGTACTTTCCTCCAATTCCACCGGACTGCGGAGACGTGGGGCTCCTGGGAACTCTGGCAAGGTACTTTTGGAAGAAACGCTGCCAGAATAATGGGAGAATTGGACAGCCGATGGGAATGCATGGAATAATGCCTGCCAGTCTGTAAACTGTTAATGATGACAACTGCAGAGACAATTTTAAAGAAGTGCAAGCCTTTTTGAAGGCCTCGTCCACAGCCATGTCAGGGTTTGTTGCCAATTTCAATTGCACCTGCTTCATAAGACCACTCCTATCTTCAGCTTCTGCTTCCAGCTCCAAAGTAGCAAAAGCCAGGTAGGGGCATTCAGATATGCAAATGAAATCCAGTAGGGAAGCCTCAGTCGAGGACCCCTTTAACCATCGGACCACTCCCGTGATGGCACCACTTGGTGATTGAAGACATGCAGCTTTGATACCTTCATTCAACACATTTTTGGTTGTTAAATATGCCTGCTGGTCGTGAAAGGTGAGCTGAAAAACACGATCCAAAAGAAAAGCAACACCCCTTTCTTTGTTCCATTGTGGCCGATCAGTCAATATTTTTATCCAGAGTGACGAAATTGGGGCATGGCTCGTGAAACCAAACCGCTGGAAGCAACTGATTTGAGTGACTACCATGTCAGCAAACTGTTTCAAGATCTGACCAGGAAAATCCGACACAACCAAACTTCTGGCCATTGCCAAGTAAGTAGAATCAGCAGCCAGGAGAGCAGAGATGATTTCATGAAATTTGGCATCTCCAAGAAGAGACTGGGGGCAGTGGATGAAAAGAGGCAGGATCCTGAGAATGGCTTCCAAAGCAGCACGATACTGATAGGCACTGATCAGCTCCAGAACCAAGTGGAATCCAGCGTGACATATCAGCGGAATGCTGTGACCAACAGAGGTCAACATGAGTATCACAAAATACGACAACGGTTCCTTGTGCCTCTTTCCATTCTGGAGAACACCCAATCTGAGATCTTGTTCAAGATTAAAAACACCTTTTAGCACACTGTTATGGCCAGATACGGCAGCAGCAGCAACTTCGTCCGATTGGTCAAGTAAATGCAGATGTAGGCGGGGTAAAAATGCCCACGCCCACTCCTTAAGGGTTTCAGCTGCAGGGTGGTTTGCTGCATTGCTAGCAATCTGCTTTAGTGCTTTAGGACCAGTGTACTCATGAGCATATTTCACGACAGCTTCAACAATTATTAACGCAACTCGCCAGTGGATCTCAAATTCCAAGAAGAGAGATCCCGTGTCCACAGAGTAATGCCAGTTGAGATTATCTAAAATAAGCCGGGCCAATTGGCTGCTAGTGTCATCCGGAGGATGGCTAATCAGGCAGGATTGAAGACATTTCAAGTCATCGGTGGTTGGAGTCCAATTGTGTAATGGCAATTCTTTGAAGAGTTGGAAGCAGGATTTACCAATGCTGCTGATGTGGCAAAGAGTGGTGGTCAGAATCAAAGAAATTGTTTCAGGATGAATGGATGCCACCTCACAAATAATTCCCGTCACAGGTTTAGAGCAAGAAGTAACTGTTTCCTCCTCTATGAAACCAACATCAAGCAAATCCAGGATCACACCGTTGATGAACTCCTGACTGCAATGACTTCTGGATGTCACCATGGTTCCAAAGGTCAGAAGAAGATAGTATTGTTCTCCCCCATTCAAGTTTTTCAGCATCTTGATAAAATCCTGCCTATGATTGTCAGTCTGGATAAAATCCTTGATGTCGGTTGCCTCTATAAATTTCTGACAAAAATTTGGTAAAGAATTATTGTCATCGGTGTGAAGCAAGAAGTAAACCTTCTTCAGCATCCGTAAGGAAATACCACCATATGGTAAGGTTGAGAGATACTGCCATGCTCCAATCTTCTTGGCAGATACAATCACGTGAACAGCTCTCAGGAAGAAATGGTCCCGTTCCAGTTGAATCCTGTACATCATGCCATCAGCTCCCGAAGTGCCATCGTCTCCTCCACCAATCAAAGCCTTGCCAGCTTGAACATGGTCCAAAAATAATTCGACATGATCACAAACAAACTGAACGGTGGAGCAAATCGTCTGAACAACTCTCCTCGAAAATTGCTTGTACCTCAAGTGGCAGTAAGTCAGCAGGCCAGATTGCAAGATCTCGATAAGGCAAGTTGAAAAAGACAAAAGCTTCATCACAGAATGGGTATCTGACTTGCTTATATCGTACAAATCAACTTCATCCCTCACCTGGATGCAGAGCATGTGGCGGAAGATGACGTCAAATGGAATTTGGTTCCAAATGGAGACAAGATCATTCTCCCAAAGTTGAGCCCATGACGTGGTCTGATCATCTTCATCTTCCTCCCCACTGGAATCCAAATGAACCCAGACTTTGTCATAGACCTCTTCTAAATTACCCCCTGAATGCAGTGGTGATGATTTAAAGTGCTGAAGGAATGCCTCTCTTCCCTTTGGGTGCCGAAGCAGCAAAAACACAACGGCCACCACATGATTCAAATGGAAATCAGAAAATGGCACTGAATCAAAGGTTGAGAATTGGATGAAATTGGCAGCCCACTTGCCAACACCACCAGGACATCTCGTAACATGGCTTAACAGGAACATGTGATCGAAGCTTGTCGCAATCCGAGTTAAGTACCCAACTGTCAGTTTCAACCAGCCCTTAAGGTCCTCGGCAAATACAGTGTCTGTTTCTGGTCGTGAATGGAAGGCGAAAAGGATGTTTATGGCTTCTCGCAGCACCTGAGCTCGGCACCTGAGTTCAGGGTGGCAGGAATCTTCAAGGCACTGTACCCCAGCATTCCTTGGAATGTCTTTCAATGCTTGCACTGAGGAAAGAACTTGAAAAATGAAGTACTCAACCTCGCAACGATGAAGTTCTGAAGAGTAACAGGCCAGCAAGCATGTCTCAGAAATGACGTCCTTCAGTTCCTTCATTTTTCTCCGGAGCAAACATTCAGTGGAGCGTGAGAAGATTGCATGCTGATACTGATGGTCAGCAGCAAGCAGCTTCTTGTCCAAGCATTCACCTCTACCCTTAGCAGTCTTGTTCTCCAGCTGCCAGACCTGCTGTTCAAGAGTCACCTGTTCCTCCTTCAGTGCAGCGGTTTCTTTTTGACAAGCTACCAGTGCAATTCTGGACTTCAAGTATGAATTCAGAAGCTGGTAGAGACGATGTGTTTCTATAGACTTTCGTCCTTCAATGACAAGTTCGACGATGCTATCACATTCCTCCAGAATGTCATTAGAGTACAATGATTTCAGTTGGTTCAAAGGGAAAGGATGCATGCTGGAAATGCTCACGTCAGCCTGAAGAGGCTTGGTTTTTGGTGAAGTTCTGGCCATGTTCTCTGGTTTGCATTCAGAGGGAGGCTCATTGTAGAGGACAGATGGATCACATGAGCCGAGTTCATATTCAGGTGGGGCTGAAGGCAGCACAGGAATGACATCCAGTTGCTCACATTCCTCATTAGACCCAAGTTTTTGGTGTGATATTGGTAAAGAAAGCCCAGTTGATTCATTTTCTCCTTGACAACTGTAAGTGCTTTCTTGACCAGAATTATTCAGGGTGTCCACATTTTCTGGCTCAGCCGAATCCCCAATGCTCATGGTGGTCCTGTCATCTTGTGAAAGCACACGCTGACTAGCAGAAGGTGGAAAATTATCATCACCTTTAATGGCACATTGGTAGCTTTCGTGGGGGAAGACATGAGAACTGCTCTGAGGAGAAGACAAGTCTTCAGAGCTGACCAGATGTTTCACCTGTGGCTGATCATCTTGAAAGTCATCCAATGATGGTGCATCAGGCACTTCATCCAATTCTGATTTAGCAGGCTTGTCGCATTTCTGAAAATAATGAACAGAAATGCATTGGTATAAAAAACCCACATTTCTCATTACAAAATACCCAGGTAAAATGGGCTCGTCAAAAGCAGAGTCGGCTATGTCAATTTTTTCGATATTGCGTTTTTGGTGTCTATGGATAGATCTTTTCAGCGTGCACAAATTTGCTCTCCTTCATATTTTTGCTAAAATGAAGCGCCACCTTGCAAAAATGCCTGAAGTGCTTGATTTCAGCGCAAAACGAAAGTCAGAAGATAAGTCGGCTAAGAAATATGTAAATAGCTGCCTTGTCCTCGGACGCAATTTGTTCACAAAACAGTTCTGGCAAAAGTCGGCTATGTGTGATTGCCCGTGCGCAGATACCAAAGATGCTCTTTCGGCGCACTTCAATGATTTCCCCTTCGCGGTCCAATTAACTTGGAATTGTTTGCTATATCTACTCCACAATAGCATCTGTCAATGAAAATGATGACGAGCAAGCATCAACTTTTATTGCAGGACAGGCCGACACATTTCATTTTGCAACACTTTAAAAAGTGACTTGTTGATCTTTTTCTCTCCACCCACCCTCTCCATCCCTCTGCACTTTTTACCTACATATCCTTCCTTTGGTGATCCAGAGATTCTTTATTTTGTTGTCACTTGGAAAACGTCGCATCAGGACCTGCGAAGGAGACTGCCCGTGCTACTCGACGGGCCTTCGGCCTTCCTGATGGCGTTTTGACAACATGCAAGACAAGACAGCGGTTTACCCCAGGTATAAAACGGCAATGCTTGAGATCCATGAGACATGATCGAATGTCTCTTTTTACATTCCTCTGGACTTTTGGGCCAAAAAAATCACTTTCAATCCTTGACGAGGGAACGCATTTAGCACGCATGCCCCACCGTGTGGATCCCTTTCCCCCGCACTTTTTCGCCTTCTTTTACTCTCTTCCAAGATTTCGTTTGGTGTTTGGAGCATTTTCGAGTGCGACAGGACAGCTTGCATTGAGTTTAGCAATGAGATGAGAAGACAGTGCTTTTGTACCAAAACGCCAGATTTTGTTATGGGTATTGGAGAAATAAATTTCAAATGTGAGTCGTACAGGAGCCATTGCATTTCAACAGGGCTTGATGCAATTTCACGCCCTGCACGAACATTTTATGTTTAACGGCAAATGTTGCCATTGATTTATGTGTTTTTTTGCAACATGTCGCGAAGCGTACAGATACAGGTATGGGATACGTTCGTTTGGACACATCTCGTTCGCAGGCAAAAAAGGGTGAGCTGCACAGAAAATGAGCAAATTGGTGTTGGTGGGTTTCACCTTTTGCCGCTGCCATAATCAGTTTTCGCCTCCTCTGCAAAACAGCATGACACACAGAGGTTCCATAGCTTCCGTAAAACTGTGCTCTTATAAGGACCCATGACAAAATGCCGCAAGCGCAAGTGTCTTGCATTCACATGTTGCATTCCCAGCCATAACTGTTCGAACATGGATTGTCGTCCTTTGCTCAGGCGCCACTTAAAATCAAAGACAAAACGCGCCGCAAAACACACGACATTCTTGCAGTGCTAATACATATGTCCACCTGATGCGCGATGCATCGGGTGGAGATATCATCCAAAAAAGCGCGTGGGATGCATATAGGATGACCGGGATGCATAAAAATGAAGCTCGAGATGCATTGAATGGATGCGCAGGATGCATCCGTATGGCTGTGTTTGTAACTTTTCACCGGAATTTCTTTTCTCCCTGTATGCATTTTCGAAGAATTTTGGAAGACGCTGCACACGTACCTAAATGAACAGAATGCAAGAAAGATTTTCTTATTCTGCCAACGAAAAAATCCTGCGATACATTTCCAACACTTTTACTGAAAAAACCACGCACAAAGGCCTTTCAATGGATTCTTTTTGTCTTTTTTTGATTTGGCGAGAGAAAGATGTCGATGATTGATCTGGCTTGAAAAAGTTACGGAATGTTTTTGGTGCTCCATTTTTCGAAATTGCATACAACTTCACATTTCTTACTTCCTTCCTGACTTGCCTCCTGACTTCACATTTCTTACAAACGACGAGCCAGGCGGTTCACAACAAGCAGAAAAATAAAGCATGCGAGGCTGCAACTTCGGTTGAAGTAAAACTTGCGGTGTTGCGATCAACATTCAGTCCCGTGAAATTCTCGCAGGCGTGATTGCAAATTTGCCGGTAAATATTCAATCCCAACTGGGAATTTGCAAATGAGCTGACAAATTCTCAATCCCGCGTCAATTTGCAATCCCCATAAATTTTAAATGTTTCGATTCTCAACCTACCCTGGGTGCTTGCTATAAAAATTCTATCCCCCTGCCAATGTTCAAAATCTCAACCTGATACATGAGTATTTACTTCAAATCAATCTGCCTGAGAATACGTTGTCAAATTGATGATATCAAAATGATGTCAAATTCTTTCCTTCTCAGTTGCTTCAAATTTACAATCCTCCCTGCGAATTTGCCGTCAAATTCTCAATCCCACCTAAAGTATTTGCTGCAAATTCTCAATCCCTGCCGCAAACGCTCCGCTAAATTCTCAACCAACCCGGAGTATTTGCTGCAAATTCGCATTCTATACGCGAACTTGACGTCAACGTTTCAAATTGTCAATCCCTACCTGAGTTGTTTGCTGCAAATGCTCAATCCCCCTGCGAATTTGACGTCAAAGCCTCAACCTAGCCTGAGTGTTTGCTTCAAGTTCGCATTTTACACTGGGAATTTGACGTCAAATTATCAATCCCCCTCAGAATTTGCTTATAATTCTCAAGCTCCCCAACGAATTTGCCGTCCTATTTTCAATCCCAGCCTGAGTTATTTGCTATGAAATACCAAATCCTCCCGCGAATTTGACGTCAAAGCCTCAACCATAAGTCTGAGTGTTTGCTTCAAATTCGCATTTCACACATGGAATTTGACGTCAAAGCCTCAACCTAGCCTGAGTGTTTGCTTCAAATTCGCCTTTCACACTGCGAATTAGACGTCAAAGCCTCAACCTAGCCTGAGTGTTTGCTTCAAATTCGCCTTTCACACTGCGAATTTGACGTCAAAGCCTCAACCTAGCCTGAGTGTTTGCTTCAAATTCGCCTTTCACACTGGGAATTTGACGTCAAAGCCTCAACCTTGCCTGAGTGTTTGCTTCAAATTCGCATTTCACACATGGAATTTGACGTCAAAGCCTCAACCTAGCCTGAGTGTTTGCTTCAAATTCGCCTTTCACACTGCGAATTAGACGTCAAAGCCTCAACCTAGCCTGAGTGTTTGCTTCAAATTCGCCTTTCACACTGCGAATTTGACGTCAAAGCCTCAACCTAGCTTCAAATTCGCCTTTCACACTGCGAATTTGACGTCAAAGCCTCAACCTAGCCTGAGTGTTTGCTTCAAATTCGCATTTCACACTGGGAATTTGACGTCAAAGCCTCAAACTATAGCCTGAGTGTTTGCTTCAAATTCGCATTTTACACTTGGAATTTGACGTCAAATTATCAATCCCCCTCAGTATTTGCTGCAAATTCGCAAGCTCCCAAACGAATTTGCCGTCCAATTTTCAATCCCAGCCTGAGTTATTTGCTATGAAATACCAAATCCTCCCGCGAATTTGTCGTCAAAGCCTCAACATAGCCTGAGTGTTTGCTTCAAATTCGCATTTCACACTGGGAATTTGACGTCAAATTCTTAATCTCCCTGAGTGTTTGCTTCAAATTCGCATTTCACACTGGGAACTTGACGTCCAATTCTCAGTCCCCCTGAGTGTTTGCTTCAAATTCGCATTTCACACTGGGAATTTGACGTCAAATTCTTAATCTCCCTGAGTGTTAGCTTCAAATTCGCATTTCAAACTGCGAATTTGACGTCAAATTCTCAATCCCCTCAATTCGCATTTCACACATGGATCTTGACGTCGAAATATCAATTCCCCTGAGTGTTTGCTTCAAATTCGCATTTTAAACTGCGAATTTCACGTCATATTCTCAATCCCCCTCAGTATTTTCTGAAAATTCGCAAGCTCCCCAACGAACTTGCCGTCCAATTTTCAATCCCAGACTGAGTTATTTGCTGAAATACCCAATCCTCCCGCGAATATGACGTCAAATCCTCAACCTTGTCTGAGCGTTTGCTTCAACTTTTCGCATTTCACACATGGAATTTGACGTCAAAACCTCAACCTAGCATGAGTATTTGCTTCAAATTCTCATTTCACACATGGAACTTGACGTCAAAGCCTCAACCCAGCATGAGTGTTTGCTTCAAATTCTCATTTCACACATGGAATTTGAGCTCAAAGCCTCAACCTAGCGTGAGTGTTTGCTTCAAATTCGCATTTCATACATGGAATTTGACGTCAAACCTCAACCAGCATGAGTGTTCGCTTCAAATTCTCATTTCACACATGGAATTTGACGTCAAATCCTCAACCTAGCATGAGTATTTGCTTCAAATTCTCATTTCACACATGGAACTTGACGTCAAAGCCTCAACCAGCATGAGTGTTTGCTTCAAATTCTCATTTCACACATAGAATTTGAGCTCAAAGCCTCAACCTATAGCATGAGTGTTTGCTTCAAATTCTCATTTCACACATGAAACTTGACGTCAAAGCCTCAACCCAGCATGAGTGTTTGCTTCAAATTCTCATTTCACACATGGAATTTGACGTCAAAGCCTCAACCTAGCATGAGTGTTTGCTTCAAATTCGAATTTCACACATGGAATTTGAAGTCAAAGCCTCAACCTAGCATGAGTGTTATTGCTTCAAATTCTCATTTCACACTTGGAATTTGACGTCAAAGCCTCAACCTGGCCTGAGTGTTTGCTTCAAATTCGCATTTTAAACTGCGAATTTGACGTCAAATTCTCAATCCCGCTCATGATTTGCTGAAAATTCGCAAGCTCCTCAACGAATTTGTCGTCCAATTTTCAATCCCAGCCTGAGTTATTTGCTGAAATTTCCAATCCTGTGTGTCTTTTTCTCAAAAAACATCTATCTCTGCTGATGAGCAATACCAGATGGGGTCTGGGGTGCCTGCTTCTGCCCCAAATTTAACAATGATACGTATCTTCTGCGGGGGCAGCCAAACTAAAGCTAAAAATATGCAAATACTGCGACGAAACAGATTTCTGCCATGAGGCATGATGGCATGCAGAAAAAGAGAACGTTTTGTTGTGAATGTGCGACTTTTTCCTCCACGTCGCACGGCTCTGAGAGATATTGTCAAGGCTGCACAAAAAAGGACGAGTTCATGCCACCATCAGAAAGAGCACTTTGGCTGTCTCTTTTTCATCAGATCATCACTCCGATGCTCTTCTGCAGCAGGTACCAAACATTCGATATTTTTAAGAAAAGCTGACCGATGAGAGGTGTGTGCAGAAAATCCTCGCGTAGGTAGACATCCGTACGGATAAAGTGAGGGACACAACAGAACTGTGTGCTCCTTTTCAAACGTGGTTATATCCAAAGCCAAGGGCATTTATTCCGCTGGAGAAGGGAACCTCTTTGTCAGATGTTATTTATGAACCTGGCCGAAGGATAATAAAACGTTTAAAACCCTCTGTTGACAGGCAGCATGTCGGCGGCTTTCTTCTGCATGACGAACATAGGTACCTGCATCACATAGCTGAATTTTCCTCTGAAGTGATGTGGACTGGATACACTCAGAAGATAACGCGACCAATGAGATAGCTGACTCGTCCTCTGGTTTCGGTTTTATCAACTTTTTCGGTCGTTTTTCGCGTTTTCCCAAAACTTTAAAAAAGTGATATAGCCGACTCTGCTTCTGAGCGGCCCAAATATGGGGTCATCATCTTGATGAGACATAACCATCCGATTTCTGAAACGAAAATTAATCGGCGGATAGCCGCGATACGCAGATCAACGAGTGGTTGACTACAAGAATTTGGATTCACATCGATACTGCGAATGACAAGGTCAACCATGTCACCACTCGTCGATCGTCGGATCGATGTGATAATTCGATTAATCTTCGTTTTGGAAGTCGGCCGATCGTTTATCATTCCAGTGTCTCTAGCACTTCCAGAAAAATAAATCATCAATCTTTCCCCTGAATTTTCCAGAACATTAAAAATCCCCGTGATAAATCCATTCACAATAGAGTTGCCTGGTGCTGGCAAAGGCATTCCACTTCATGTAGGTTCTTTCACATCAGTCTACTGAATCCGAGATGACAGCTCCTTGATCGTGCGACAAAAATTGCTGGGTTTGTTTTTTGGGCCTAAAATAGGTGGGTACCTATACCGCATCTTATTTTTGGGCTAGACAATGTTTCCCAAACTGTTGCCAGTACTTTTTCTTTTTTAGGTAGGCCTATATTTTGGTATAACCCCTTCTTGGTACCTATATCTTGATCTCGCCTGCCATCTGAAAGAAGCAAGAAAGGACAGTTCATGGACAGTTCATGTGTCAGGACAGTTCATGGAAAAAAAGAAAACAAAAATCAAATTCAAAGCCTTCTGGATTTCGACCCCAAAGAGACCAATACGATGAATGAAACGGAAGCTGAAAGGATAAAAAAGTCGAACATGGCAGAAGTCATACATGGCAATAATGAAAATTTGCTCTGGCAGAAAACACCTAAAAGAGAATGGTAAAATATGACATCCAATAGATTGAATTTGGTAGAGGTTTTCTCACTACGCTGCTAGACATTCCTACCAGTGGAGTGGAAGAAAACACCTGAGTAAGTTCTCTTCTGAAAAGCCTTCTGTGGTCACGGATGCAGTTCTGCAATGTTGACTTCCAATTTTCATTTGTCTACTCGTAAAATAACAACCGATTGTGACATGCCAGAATTCACAGAGGAGAGAAGCTATACAAATGCTCCTTTTTGAATTGCATTGGGATTGGGAGTGTGAAACCTGGAATTTTGCAAGGGAAATAGGTACGAGACACATTTTTCACAAACCAAGTTGCATAAGATAAGATGTTATGCATACCTTCGTACGTTCAATGAAATCTCAGTTCCTCAAAATCGATCACAGAGGAAAATTTTGATTTTTGAAGTAGGCCCTACCTACTGAAATCGATAATCTACAAATAGGAATAGTGGCGGCGGAAAAGATTACTCATACATGCGTTTTTCCCATCTAACTATTGCCTCCGAAACTTTTTTTTCTTTCTTTTTACTCTTATGTAGTTGGTAGAAATAAAAGCGCCAAATTGCAACAAAGCTTTCTTGAGGAGTCAGATTTGGCCTCTGTTTTCAATTGGGTCCTTTATTTCTGTGCACTGTAGTTTTTTGCCAAAATCTCAAGGATGGCAATTTTTTACATGTATGAGTAACAAATTCCGCCGCTACTATACATACACTGCTGCAATTTGAAAAATAAATCACTTTTTGAAGGTAGGCCTAGGTACAGGGTGATTCATAAAAAACTCGGCCAAAACTATTTTGTGAGTTTGTCGTTGTGTAACAGTCCAAAAAGAGGTGGGTACCCCATTAGCTGAGCTCTCTCATCTTTATCCTTGGACGTTCGACTGATTAGTTAACCATCGTTTCGGATGCACGCCTGCAAGAGTTAATACAAATAGAACAGACTGCAGCCGGCAT
>JASGXE010010130.1:0-28676 GCA_030068105.1 Sinentomon sp. SZTP_YWyxl
AAAAAAGGTGAACTGAAATCAAAGCAGAGAAAAAAGTAACGCAAAGTTTTGGTAAAAAAGTAAGTTCGTAAAAACGGCTTTGGTGCAAAGGTGTGTCCATCGCGTATATTGCATATTGTGATAAAACTAAGCATCTCAGGTGAAATCCGACCACAGAAATGGATTCAGCATACCCTTACTATCAAAAACCAAAAGCACCAAAAATTTTTTTTTACAAAACCCTACCCTTAAGCAATAATTGCTTGTTTGTTATTGTTTTAGGTATCTGTCTCTGCTTCGTCTTCGCAGTTTGGATCCACTTACAAAGCGTGAGTTGACAAAATTAAAACAGAGAATGTTCCAATTGAAACAGCAGATAGACATTGCAAGGAGAAAGATTCATGATCAAATCAGTTCAAGTCATAGCCATGGCCATGAATCAGAGTAAGAAGCTGCTCTCTTTTGCTTTGCTCATTTACCTATGTCCTTGTGTTGTTCTTTTTTTTCTCTCTCTCTTTTTTGTCGCTCTCACCCCTCTTTCCCCCCCCCCCTCTGTCTCTCCCCATCCCCGTCTCCCAATTTTTTTTCTCCTGGTGGACAGACGCTTAGTGTATCAAAATCACATTGAAGTTGACGAATGAAATTAAACCATCCGTCCAAAATTAGTTCGAACAACTTGCAATGCCTGTCATTGCTCTGCCTGCCTGTCTGTCACTTGCCTTAACTTATCCACTTTATCAATGGGTTTTTGCAGGACACTTGCATTGCACTTCTGTTGGTGCTCTGTGAAAATGGGAATAATAGTGAAGCAAATACCAACAATGCATTGCATTGTTTGCTTTTGATTCATTGAAGAAAAAGTGAAATTGTTTTTTGTTGTTGTTCTGCAGAAGGCATGATGATAACTAATGATTGGAAACGGGAAGGTGTTGAATTTGTGCAGAAAAAGTTCAATCAGCAAGCACCTTTTTTATTGTTTTTATCAATATTTTGATGTGAACCAAATTGGGCACTTGCTCTCATGCTTCTATTTTATTTGTCATCTTTCTTTTTTTTATTGCTTGATGAACCAAGCAAAATAGTTGAATGTTGTCGGTTTTTTTTATTTTTAGTTATCCTTCGAATCCTCACAAGACAATGATCGTGTTGTTAAGGACAAGTATCATAGCTTTGAAAAAGTCATTGTCAATCGGAAGCAGGAGATTGATAGAGCTATTAATTACAATATCATCAACAAACATTCGAGTTATCCCAATTCCTGAAAAATAATCATTTGTCGAAACATGGTTTGTATATTTTCATTTCATTTGATTAACCCTCATTTAGCAGATGTGAACAACCAGCTGCTGCATCTGACATGATATTTCAAGCACTTTGGACCAACAAGGATGTGATTGCTAAGCAGAATATGCGACTGACAAAGTTGGAAACCAAGCTAAAATCATTGAACAATCGACACAGAACAACGGCATCACTTTCACTTTCAGCATATGGGTTAGAGTCTTATCTTACTCGAAACTGGCCAAAACTTCTTCCTTTCTCTCCTCATTGCATGTACCGAATTGATAAATAAATATCTCCACTTCTTTTTTTTTTCTCATTCTCATTTGGTCCACAAACAATTTAACTCATTCGATTAACGATTGTGTTGACTTATTACGATTGCTATTGCCACAACAGCAAAGCAAGCAACTTGGCTAATATTAACCCTTAAAGGTCCAAGCGGTGGTCCATTGGACCACTTTTTTTTCTTTTCGCCTCTAAATTTTTATGGGGAGAAGCAATTGACCCGTCCTCCCAGATATGCTATCCCAGGGGTAGGTTGGACCTGTGCTAACATGGGCAAAAAAAACTGCAGGAAGGTTCCTGAATAATAGGCCCGTGGTCCAATGGACCACCCCTTGGACCTTAGTGATGCCATAAATTTTCAAAAAATCCAAGGTGTGGTCCGTCGGACCACCCCACTTTTTTCACCGAATTAAGCACTTTGAAGGCAAGTATCTTCCATGGCTGGGCAAAACAAATCAGTATTTCATATTGTTTCTCAAATAATTTCCAATAATTCCAATCCTTTTCAACGTCTTTTATTTTGTGGTCCATTGGACCACCTCTCGGACTCTTTTGGGTGCTCAATTTTCAGAAATCCAAGGGGTGGTCTGATGGACCACACCTGTTTTTGCTACTAGTCCACCTCATTTGCCTTCATTTTGAACAATTGTTGTTAAAATTGATTGGTTGTCTGAGATTCTCCACCCGAAAAAAATTTAGTGGTCCAATGGACCACCCCTTGGATTTTTTGGGTTTCAAGAAAATTGATTTTTTCAAATTCTAATAATTTCGACTTTTTTTTCAAAATTATGCCTTGTGCGCACAAATTTTACCTCAAATGCAAGATTTATCTGTTGTGGCCCATTTTACCGCACCTTGGAAGTCAAAAAATTGTGGGTGGTCCATCGGACCACCCCTTGGACTTCAAGCCACCCTTAAAATGTCAAAAAGCTGGTGACCAAAGTGAAGAAAGCTGGTGACCAAAGTGAAGACCTCAGTACGAGTTCTGAACATATCAGGCTGCTCATTTGCTCACGTTTTACCACCATATGCAGCAAACTTCAAATCTGAATGTGGATTCCAGTTCTGTCAAGTTTTCAAAAAAATTTCAAAAAATGAAGCCTTCCGCATCACTCTCACAACCAACTACTACTGACCAAAAAAACGAATTAAGCCAGGAAAAACAAGGATATTTGTTCTAAAATCAAATGTTACATTCAATTCGACAATTTAAAACCAATATAACACCAAAAATTGCAAACATTGCGGCTATTATAAGAATTCAAAGTTCGCTTCAAAAATTTACACCGAAAACATGTTTTTTGACCTATCGAGAGCAAAAAATACTGGAAGATCTCATCAGATCTGTCTGAAATTTTGGTTTGGGAGCTAAAAGAGACCAATTAAAATGGTGATGGACCTTATATTGCCCTGGGAGCCTAGAAAATGGGGAGGTCCATTGGACCACTCCTTGGGCCTGAGCGATGCCATTTTGACCTTGGACCTTTAAGGTTAATAATTTTGCCACAGAAAATTTATGCCACCCAATACCACCATCACCATCAACAGCTTTTTTGTAAAGTACTGCACTGTGAAAAAAAAAACAAAGCATGAAAAAGTTTCATGTCAACAGCGGACAACAATAGGAGCAGGTCAAATCGAAGTTTTGACTTTTTTGATTTTTGCGAAGTGAAATCGGTTGTGCAAAAAAAGTTCGTGCAAAAAAGTGTCACACGGAAATTGTGATGTCTCTTCTCAACCAATTGAGCCACAGTAATCAACGGCTATTTTATCATTTGTTGTATTAATGGAATCAGCACAAATAAGACGATTTGGAGACATCAAAAAGTGTTAAGTCCAAAAATTATATTTTCTGGCAACGACACCCCCCCCCCCCAAAAAGGTAGTCGAGGGATCAAAATTCATGAGAAATGTCTTTTGCCGTTGTTTTCTAGGTTCGTAATGTTGTCTGAAATGTGCTGATTTCAGAGATGTGTTTGTTTTTTCAATAAATAACCTGATTGATTCGTTTGAATGAGTAACTGATGAGGATTTTATGGCAGATGGTCCCTGGCATTTGTTTTTGTGCATCTCACATTATGAAGCTTTTTAAATCTCATTTTAAAATGGAAATTACACCTCTTTCACTTTTTTTGCATGTATTTTTTGACTTTAACTTTCTCTGCTGCTTGCCAGCAGAGAAAGATGCTTGAAAGTGGTTGGAGCTGGTCTGGTCTGGGTTGGGCTACTTTTTGCAGATGCCACTACAGGTCCTGTGGCATTACCTGCAGTTATAATACTAAATACCGGTCCTGTGGCATTACGAAGGGTCCGCCAAAAGTAATGCAAGCTGGCTCACTGTGCTGGAACCCTAAGTGTGATTTCAGTAATTTTTTGTACACTTGTTTATTGATCTTTGACAGACGTTTGAGCAAAAGAAGCTCTGTGTCAGTCTTCTTATTCTCGCTTTACAAGCACTTGAATTTGATGTCTTCGGTGCTCTGAAGAAAAAGCATGGATTTTTCAAATGAGACAAAACTCATCTGAACAATTCACTGGCATATCCCTGTCTTGAATGTGAAACTAAAGTCCTGTCGATTTGGAAGCAGCACATGGTGGCCAGTCGCCTTCATTTCCCACTGTTGCCTGAAGGATTAAACAATTTTCCTGTGGTACAGGCTGTTTCAAACATGACACTTGCTCTCGAGCAAAAAAATCGGGTTATGAACGAGCGAAATATTGATGATGTACAAAAGCAGTTGCAGATGACAACTGATCAACCAAAAACATCCTTCTATCTACTGGATTAATTTTAAACATTCTTGCACGAAAGCGATTTCCTAAAATTCACACCAGAGTAGCTCAGGCGGCTCTCAGATTCCATAAAAAATGAGATCAATGAAAATTCGACATCACATAAAACCCAGAAAATTTAGGTCATCCAGCAAAAGAGAAATATATTCTTGTGAGACATTTACAAGCACATCTCAGCTCAGCTTGTGCAGCTCTTTTCTTTTTCTAAAAATCAAGCTGGCATTGGCATGACTGCATTTTTCGAACAGCCGACCCTTGACAAAATCATCCGATTCAGAGGCAAAAAAGCGCTTGCTTTAGAACAACGTGGGGCTTTCACGTTTTTGGGGTCGGCAGTTGCATGAAAAAGGTGGAAATTTGCATCGATGTCAGGGAAGAATGCTTCTATTGGTTTTTTCAAGCGTACTTGATCAAAGTTGTGCCCAAAGCAATTCAAGAAGCAACTTGCATTACTTTTGGCGCCCCCTTCGTACCTGCAGTTATGATACTAAAACCAGCAGAGAAAAACGACTATGCAGTGTCCCATTTGTGGAAAGTTAAATGGAGTTGGTAAACCTCAACTTTTGGCTGTAAAATGAAATAAATAAACCCATACTAGTCATATGCAGAATACGTTACTTTTGAATGAAATAATTTTCAACTGGTGAGGCAATACCCCCTGTACACCCCTGCCAATCAGCACCCTCAATTAGATGTCTCATGTCTCCAGGCCAACCAAAGTGCCTTTTTGGATGCAAAAAGTTTGTAGATTGTGGACACATTTGTAGGACAATAATGAAAAAAAAGAATTGTGCTGTGCTAACGCTATTTAATGTACTGATTCATCCAGCTAAGCCAAACAACAGCTTCATGTTGAGCAAAGAAGTTTTCACACAGACATGTTTAGAAGAATTCTGTTCTGCATCCTCCCTCACCTGGCATATCCGGATGAAAATCTACCAGCTTTCTAAAATCTACCAAACTTTGAAGCACTGTTGATTATTTCAAAAAACTTTGACAGTACTCATAAAACAACCGGTACTAGTCCAGTGGTTAAAAGTCAGTTGTTACCTGCCAGCAACCAGTACCAGAAAGTAAAAATTGGCAATAATGATGAACAGAAGTGCATAAGTCGTACTGTGACTGATGAAGCCAAGTTCCATTTTTTGCATTTTTTATGCCCATGATTTCATTCGTTTGCAAATCACAAGGATATTATACGTGCTTGCAGTTTCTGGGAAATTTTTGTCCATTTTTCTCAATTATTGATCAACAGCCTTCATCAGTCAAAAAGCACGTCATCTTTGGTGAAAGCTGATGACGTGGGTCACAAAATGTGCTCTGCTTTTCTAACAGAAAATTTTAAAAGCTTTTTTGTCTCTTTTGACCAATTTTTTCTGTGCAAACTCTGTGAAGCCCTTTCACTCTCAGTTGGCGTCGCGCCGAAATTTGTTCAGGGATGCCCAACTTTAAATTGTTGCGGATTTGAAAATATGAAATGAAATGAAGAAAAATATGAACCTGTTGCAGTTCAGGGAACGACCATCGGTTCCTGGAGCTCAGATACTGAACTCCCAGTTCATCCATATCATCCAACTCAAGAGTGAAAGGACTTTAGGTGCCTACCTTTCATGATGCCCAATAATGTGCCAAGTTTGTCCGAAAAGAACACTGAATTTGGTGTTTTAGCCCCTCACCCCCTTAAAACACCACTTTGATTTAACTCCAGCCTGTTGTTTCATTTTTCTTCTTCAATTTATTCCTGGCTTTACGCTCTAGAAATTTTGACATGTCCATGATGTCTTCTGCATTGCCAAAATCAACTGCTGTTTCTGCTACTGCCGACTCCTCAGCTTCATCATCAGAGTTGAGCAAGATCAACAACATGAACACAGGCAAAGGCATCTCATCTTCATTGCCTGCAGAGAAGCAGGCCATCATCAGAGATGCTCTCAGTGAACGGCTTGTACCCAAGGTTCATTCTTCGAGCCCAGACCTCCATCATTCGCGTGTTTTGTCTCCCTTGGATGCCCTCCGTAAGATGTCACCAATGAGAGCAAAGGCATTTCATGAGCAGCAGAAGTCATCATCATCGGTCGACTTGAATCTACCTTCTTCCTCTTCCGCTGCTCCTGCCACTTCGCTGGCTGATGCATCAAATGCTCTCTATGCACCTTCATCTCCCACTTTTCCACCTCCTTCCCAAACCCAACAACAAAGGCAGAATGTTGTCTTTACGTTTTCAACCATTAACAATTCAACTCCTCTAAAAGGCTTCACAAGCAGCTGCTGAAAATCCTTCGGTCACCAGAGAACAAACAACGATTTTCAAGAAGCCTGATGACATCTTCTCCACTTTAGTTGCAGATCGTGCTTTTGGCGAAGCTGTTACACCCCAAAGCAGTGGCCTGTTCTCTTCATCAGCAGGTAGTTTTCCTGCTGCACCCAGCAAGGATACTGGCACCGCTGCAACCAATGTCTTTTCTGTACCCGAATTTAAAGGCTTCACACTGGGCACCAAGCTGACCGACACAAAGAAATCTCTCTTCAATGTTCAGCCAAGTCAAACAACATCAGGGCCTCGCTTCTCTAATTTCACCACAAGCACTCCGAATATTCAGAAACCAGCTCCTGTGGTACAGCCTAAGAATTTGTTTGGTGGGATTGGCATTGCTCCTGCTTCAAGTTCTGAACCACCCAAGACCGCATTTGGACATTCTGCTAACCAATTCTTTGCAGCAGGTAGCACATTGCAGAAAGTTGGGAGTTCTACTGCAACAGAAAGGGATAGCTCTATTCTGCTCACTGGAAGCAGAGATGTGGTTCAGTCATCTGAGATATCTTCTGGAAGTGGTGATGGCCTCTCATCGTCATCACACATACAAGCCAGGAACCAGATTTCACCTGGGACCTCCAGTAAAAGCATCTCTGCTTCTGCTTCTGCATTCAATCACTTGATGTCAGTGCCGGTTTCATCTTCAATCAATAACAGCAAGCCAACAGATGCTCCTCCTCCAAATTTGATCAAGATCACTAGAGTTCCAGGTCAGGCTGCTTCTATGGTCCTACTTGGTCAATCACCGCAATCAACAGCTGCCTCTGTGATCACTGCCACTACCCAGAGTAAAGGATCTGCGCAGTCACCATTGCCAATTGTTGTTGGGACATCCAACTTGACCTCAGCATTTGCCACTCCAGTTCCAGTGACAGCATTTGGGATTGATGCTAATTCCTCAGAATCTTCAACAGCTGCAGTAGCACCTTTTGTATTTTCATCGCTCACTCTTACACCACAGCCACAACCTCAAGTTAGCAGCTCTCCTTTGGTGAGCCAGGTTGTGTCTTCAGCTGGACCACTGTTGCTGAGTGCCCTCTCTTCCCTCTCTTCATCAACATTGCCAAGTTCAGGCAACTCTGTCTCTCAGTCTGTGATGATGAGCAGTTCACCGCCTGTTCCCATCGGATCTTCCTCGTTCACCATAACACCCGTCCCCGATGCTTCCCGAACATCTCCAGTTGCCCCGCAATCAACAGTCATATTCGGGAGCTTATCCACCACATCTCCAGTGGTAACCACCAATGATGGTCGCATTACCAGTCCAGATAGCAAGGACTCTCCGCTTCCATTTACTTTTGGAACAGCAACAACCTCACCGCATCAATTTAGTGCTTCTTCTGTGGCACCATCTGTCAGTGCATCCATTTCAGTTGCTCCAGTTTTTGCTGCACCAATTGCTGCAACAACACAATCGGGAGGAGCAACTCTGGTGTTTGGCATGCCAGCTTCCACTCCCTCCATTAGTGGATCATTTGCATCGTCTGCATCTCCATCCAGTGCTGCTGTTGTGGCTCCAATATTTGGATCTACGGTGAGTGCTGCAACTGCTCCAGCACCTGTGCTGACCACATCAGATTCGGTTTTTGGTGCTCCATCGCCGGTGACTTCTTCCTCAGCTGTTACACCCACACCCCTTCCAACCATGGCACTGCCAGTGTTTGGGCAACAGTTCTCGACAATTACCACAACTACAACTGCAGCATCAGGATTTGGTTTCACACAAACAACTTCTCCCACTCCTGCTCCTGTATTCGGCCAACAAGTGCAACAACAGCAACCATCGACCGGTTTTGGTCAGCCGTCATCATCGGTATTTGGTGCAAAATTTCAAAACCAAAACCAAGGCAGTTCAGCAGCAAATGCTGGATCTATTTTTGATAATGGAGCCGTAACAGGAGCAGCTTTCGGTCAGATTCAGGTTGGAGGTGTTGCTACGAAGCCAATAGCAACAACAACTCCCTTTGGTCAAAGTAGTTCAGGTCAGGTTGGGTTTGGAACTGCTACTGCTCAGCCACAGGCTACTATCACATCCCCATTTGGGAGCCAACAACAATCATCTCCTTTTGCTCAACAGCAGCAATCATCACAAATCAGTTCTGCTGGTAATGTTGTCTTTGGCTCAACTGGAAGCATATTTGGAGCTGCATCAGCCATTTCCCCTCCCCAAACTCAAGTGTCGTCTGCTCCTGCTGCTGGTGGTTCTGTGTTTGGTGGTGTCCCTCAGCAGACGTCTGCTAATGCATCAAGCAGCTTCTCCTTTTTGCAGGGCAGTGGTGGTGGTGGTGGCTTCTTTGGTGGCCTTGGCTCTTCTTCAAAAGCACCACAGACATTTGGAAATGTGTTTGCATCACCAGGATCCTCGTTTGGTGGACCATCACAAGCTGCTTCAAGTGAGTTGTTATTTCATTTCCCATTGTTATTATTATTTTCTTCGGTTAATTTGCCTAGGAACAACCTGGCGCAAATTGACAAGACAATAGACATGTTCATCTCTGTTTTCTTTCTCTCTTTTTTTTTCTTCCTCTCCTCAACTGAGGTAGCCATGTGCAAAAATAAATACAAATAGTGATTCATTTGTCTTTTCAGCGAAGAAAAAGAGAAAAGACAACAATTGTTCTGGCAGAGTAACTCAATACATTCTGTACCGGTACCTAAGCTAGGATCATTTTTAAGTGTGCTGCAAGAATGCAGTCGGACAGACAGATGGGTCAGGTTGGAAATCTTGTCACATGTGGTATCTGATTGTGTAAAATTGGCACATAAAAATCATTCGAATTTGCTGCGATTTCTGTCAATGCGATTATTGCAGTTTTGTTAGTTGCGAGTGAAAGGCTGTTTGGCTGATGACCTCATGAGCTAGAGGTGGGGCTGACTGACAATTTGGCGTTTTGGACATAGCGTAGTCTTTTTGCAAGAGAACTTGAAGTTGGTGGCACGAACGTGGCGATTCTGAGAACTTGGGTGGAATTGGAACATTTCGGATTGGAAAGAGCCGATATGCCTTTTTTTACCGATAAAAACATGACACCGATTACCAATAAACTACTTTCTCTGATTCTGATAAATACCGACAACTGATAGATAGGATTTGATATTCACAATTGAAGTTTTGTTAGCAAATCCATTTGGAAGAATGTACAAAAAAATTAGCATTCAGCAAAACATTAGCTTTTGTTCTGTTGTTTTAACCCTTACTTGACCATGGGGTGGTCCAATGGACCACCCAAGTCGAAAAATGGCCACAGTTTTTTTTGCAGGATTGTGACAGCCCCGCCCTTCCATGTATTCCTCAGGCAGGGTGGGGGGGTTCAGGGTTGAAAGGGCCAAAACATTTCCCCCAGGATTTTTTGAGTTATTGGCAAAGTGGTCCAATGGACCACCTCATGGTTAAAAATTTTTTTCCATACCATGAAGTGGTCCATTGGACCACAAGCTTAATCCTTGGAAGAGATGCAATTGTGTATTCCAAAATGAGAGATCTCTGTATCATGGATGTTGTTTTGCCAACCGTTGCCAATTCCACTACCTTTTCTGGAAATTTCTTGGTGTGGTCCATTGGACCACCTCATGGTATTCCTACAATCTGGGGGTGATCCATCAGACAACTTGAATTTTCTCAGTGATAAACAAGTAAAACCACTTTGGTTTTTGTTCTTTTCTCAATTTTGAGCAAATTTATGAATCGAAGGCGAAGTGACCGACTAGGTAGATTAGTATGTGGAATAGCTCTCAAAATGGCCGAACAATGGCGACCTACGTCTCAGCCATCTGCATCAAAGCCAATCAATTTGTTATCATTTCTTCTTCCGATTTTCAATCTATGACTGGAGAAGATCTATTTTTTTGACTGATTAGCCTAATTGGATCTCTAATGATGCTTTCTGAGTGGGTGGTCCAATGGACCACCCACTCACGGTCTAGTTTCGACTTTGTGATTTTTTTGGGCTGAGCGAGCGAAGCCCCCTTTTGACTTTCCGCATTTTGTGCGCTGGATTTGGCAAAAAACTGTGAACCCTACCAGATTTTTTCCTTCGGGGTCTTTTTCCTTGTGCCCTTGGCTTCACACCCTCCTATTTTGAACAAAAACACTAAAGTGGTTGAGGAGTTCCATTGAAAAAGGTGATTTCTGGTCCCATTCGCAATTGTTCCATTTTGGTGGTTTTTGCGACGGAATTCGTTCGTCGTCGAACGCCGATGAAGAGAGTGAGCAGCCTCTGCTCTCACGCAGATGGAGTTCTGCAGGACTGGGTGCCATGGGACTGGGACAGATTCCCAGCAGCGCCAGATGGCCGAGTGGTCGAAGGCGTCAACAGGAGTTCGGTTCGAGGCGGGAATGGTGCTTCGAATCCCGGCTGATGCAAAAACTTTTCAAATTGGATTTCAAAAAATTTCTTCAAAATTTTGACCATTTGCAGAAAAATGATAAATCCCGGCCGATCCAAAATTTTTTGTTGTTGAATTTCAGAAAAATTCTTCAAAATTTTGGCAATTTGTAGAAAAAATGACAAAGAGACCAAAATCGGGAAATGTTTTGTCTGGTTGATTTAATGTCGCAGCCTCGCAGGAACACGGACCGCAGACGCATGTGGATCGGTGGCAGTGCAGTTTGCTCTTCCTGTGTGAAAAATTAACTTCAAATGATGCCCATGCCGTTTTTGCCCTTTTGAGTAGGTACCTACGAGTATAACGGATTTCAAATTTATTGTTGTTGCCTGTCCCAAGTGACGGAGACAAACTTTTTAAGTGAGGCAAAATTCAGGGTCGATGAATTCAGGATCCAGGCTTATCTCGGTGAACGATCTGGGCGCAGTCAAGATTGGGGTCTGGGGCGGAGTGCGGAGTAACCCCAGTAATCGGTGCTTGAGGCAGATCGCCAGAGGTATTCAAAGGGTCACTCGCCGAAACTGAAGGTGTATTGAAATTTCAGGGTTAATTTTGGGGGAAAATTGGTGTTCCAGAAGCAAAATATCTCACCAGGCCGAGCCAATGCCACATACCAAGTACCGTGGTCGTGTTGCCTCTTAAATGATCCCTGCTTAAATTTTGGAGGCCCAAATCCGTAAGATATTTGACAGGGTTTTGACATTTTGCAAAGAGAAATTGGACAGGCTTTTGAAATTTTGGTGAGACGTTGAAATTTTGCTTCCGGTGAGCGCCGGCACAGGGTCCCTGGTGCACTTTCGTCTTCAAACACAGCAAAATATTTGAAGACGCGGTGGACCATAATTTCTGCCATTGAGTGTTCGTGCAGCGGAAAGCATGAAATTTGCGATCGACTTTCTGAAAAAGCAATTCATTTGTTTTGGCAATCAGTCCGAAAAAGTGGATTCTTTGCAACAAATGTTCAAAAGCATGAGCCCGATAATCCCCAATGAGACATTTCTGTGCTCCTTGCTGCAGCTCATGAAGGTGCAGTAGCGGCGGAAAAAGATTACTCGTACATGTCTTTTTCCGATTTAACTGTTGCCTCCGAAACTTTTTTTCTTTCTTTTTGCTCTTATGCAGTTGGTAGAAATAAAAACGCCAAATTCCAACAAAGCTTTCTATAGAGAAGTCGGATTTTGGCCTCGGTTCTTAAATAGGATGTGGACTGTACAATTTTAGTTTAGTTTAGTTAGTTTCGTTTAGTTTAGTTAGGACTGTACAATTTTATAGTTTTTGCCAAAATCTCAAGAATGGCAATTTTTACATGTCTGATTAATCTAATTCCGCCGCTTCTGTACATCACGTCCCCACCTTGTCACTGCTCACCATCTTGTTTTATCTACTTAAATGGGCCATGAAAAGATTATCTTATACAGTTGTGCAGTTCCGAATGCCTGTTTTCATGTGCAGTGAGTCAAGTTTTGCTGATGTTTACTGTATGCATTGGGGGACAGCGCAAAACAGTAGGTTGTCAAGAAAAATGGCGGACGCCAATTCGCAGGTTAACTACAAGCAAGCTCAGGTTTGGTATGCGTGCCAAGAGGACCCACACATTAGCAACTATGGATGCACATCAGTGACGCAAACACCATTTTTGTTAGATGGATCCATTGGGGAGCACAACGGGCATAAATCGGAATCATCGAAAATCCTGCTGCTGATTTCTGCTGATTCGTGGAATATTCGCTATTTGGGAAGTAAAATCATGCAGCATCAGAAAATATAATGTTTTCTTTCGTGACAAAGTGAAAGAAACGAAATGCACAGCATGGGTATCCCAGCCAGTGTTTTGTTGCGGCAGTTTCTTTTTCATCTCGAACAACCAAGGTCTGTTGACCTTAGTTTTGATTGTGTGAAATGACAAACACTTTGGAGGTTTTTGGTGTTTTGGTTGGCCTCTGTGCAAGCCAATTTTTTTTGTCATTGTTCCTTTTTGTGGGAGAAAATGCGGTCAGGTAGTCGTTATAGCACTGCTCAACTGTTCAAAGTGGTTGAGTTGCGAGCTAGCTCAGCCCACCCGCGACTGTGCACGCGGTCCTAGTTATTTTTATTTCTCAAGGTCAAAAATAAAAATGCAGCTTTGGGCAATGCCATGTTGTACACTGGCACTGTTTTTAAGAGTGTGGGTGATGGTTTGGAATAAGAACCAGTGTTTTGTGATGTTTTGTAAAAAGTCAGTATTTTTATTCGCATAAAGCACCAACCATTCACCGTGTTCAGAGCAATTTAAAAAAACACCGAATGCATTCATCATTGTTCCCACATTAAATCAAATTTCACATCTAAGTTGAAAGTTTGAAATAGTCACACTGATGAAATGTCTAACTGATTTAAAAATTTAAGGTCACAAAGATGGCATGGGAAAATCAAGGCAAAATCACATTTTTTGACCTATCGCATCCAAAAAATATGGGAAGAATTGCTGCTATCTCAACCAAGATTTGGGTCAGAGCTCAAAATTGATCAAATAAAATATAAATTGACTCCATTACATGCTTACTAGCTTAGAAGTGGGGGAAGTCCAATGGACCACCGCATGGTACTCCACGGTGCTAAAAGAGCACGGTAAAGTAAGGGTTAATTTGCCATTTTCAAATGAAATTTGAAGCTTTTGTTCTGCACTCAGCTCTGTTGTTTTCGTTATTGTCTGGTGTTCTGTTCTGTTCTGTTTGTTATCTTAGGCATATTCGGTGGTGGTGGTGGTGGATCATCTTCCAGCAATCAAAATCAGGCTGCTGTTGCTTCACCTGCATTCGGAGCAGGTTCACCATTTTCAGGAAATGCTTCTGGGTCCACTCTGCTCCCCCCTGGTCCATTCAGTCAATCTACTGCTGCTGGTCAGTCATCGTCAGTTGGTCAGCTGGGATTTGGTGCATTCGGACAGCAACAGCAACAGGCTAAATCAGCCGGTGAGTGAAAATGCCTGCCGTATGGTGACCTGAATTTCAGAATGACACATTTCCTAAAATCTGGGATCCTTATCTTGCTTGGCATGCAAATGCGCTGGAGAAGGTCCAGCGCTCTGCTGCTCGGTTTATAGTCGATGACTTTCGGAAGACCACGAGCGTGTCTGCAATCTTGTCCTCTCTCAAGTTAGATCCTCTAATATACAGAAAGGAAGAAAAAAGACTGTCATTTCTCATAATCGCCAAACCATGCTGACGCATGTGGTGGCAAAATCTCTGACATTATGGGACAGAATCACTGCAAAAGAGGAAAGCAAGTTTCATTTTTGTGAACCAGATACCAAGCAGTGGTCCAATAGCAGAGGCAATATTTTGGATCACTCCCACCATGCCAAGTGCACTGACAGCTGCCTCTGTGTGGAAAAACTTGTCATTTGCAGACAGTGCTTAAAAAGGCCAATTTTCAAGAAGCCCTAGAACAAAATGTAGGTGGATGAGAAAAGTTCTGTGGATACCAGAAGGATGCAAATCATAGGTCCATGGCCCACCTTGATCTAAGGAAAAACACAATTTCTCCAACTTTCTGGATGCAACTCACAAGTACCCACAGCTAATTAATTCCCCCTTTTGCTTTTTTTCTTTTGCACATGACACCACTTTTATTAGAACTGGCCCGACTGGCACATCATGTTAAATCGGACTGCAAGTCTATATTTGGTGTACACTCGTGTGATGATGGCTCAGACAACTGCAACATTACATCAGTCAGTACATCTGCTGGGCAAATCATTGTTTGCCAGCATAACACAAGCAACACTGTGAAAGCTTTACACAGAGATTTTCCCAGCGTGCTATTGGAAAATGTTGCCTATGCAGTATTGTCACAACATCGCTGAAGATTTGTAATGCATGCTACGTTTCGAACAGTTTTCGGCATCATGAACTTTAACTTTATGTCCGGACTGTACGTGCACACTGAAATTGCCGTGTGTGCTGATTGGTCGGCTTCAAGAGTTCTGAAGTCGTGTTAGAAAACACAGACTGCATTTTCATCCCTTTGATAACTTATGGATAGAGCCCACGGAATTTCGTTTTTATTTTTTGTCAATTTCATTTTGAAGGTTCAAAATTTCGTGTTCAAGTGTTGAAATAAAAGTGAAATTTCGTTTTTTCTAGTTTTTGGCCTTTTGTAGGCTGTAAGATTGATCCCAGGGGTTTGTATGGTGTTGAACTGCGGTTTACCGAATATGGGTTCAATGGAAAACTGGCAGGACTTTCTTTTGAATAGGCCTTCTAAATGAAATAGAGAAGCATTGCAAATTTGTATTGAGAATTTAAATAAAACTTGTTATGATTGTCTGGGTTTGTGCTGTGTAGCTGAACCCAGCATTTCATTATTTTGTCTGCATGGGATTTTGTGGCCTTCTCAGGCAGCAAAATTATTTTTATAGTGGCTGGCTTCCCCCCTCATTTCCATTCATAATAGAAGCTGAATGAAACCTGTCCTGAATCTAATATCGCATATGAGTGACTGCAGATGGAATACGAAGGGTTTTCCACATTCTGGGTTTCATCAGTTACACAGTTTTAGTTCATTCACATAACAACAACTGACTTCTGCTCCCATTTATCTGCTTATTATGTTATCTTGTTATTTTAATGTTTTCAACAACCATCATTTCGTGCTCTTTCTTTCTTTCTTTCTTTCTTTCTTTCTTTCTTTCTTTCTCTGTTGTTTGTTTCAGGTACAGGATTTGGTGGTAGTCCATCATTTGGGGGTGCACCAGCCTTTGGTGGATCACCAACATTTGGCTCTCAGCCTGTTTTTGGCACTGGACCTTCAGTATTTGGAGGTGGAGCAGTATTTGGAGGCTCACCAGGTACAACATTATTATTTTTCTTTAAATAATGAACCACCTATCCCTGATTTTGGCAAAGCTTGATGTTTCAAACATAAAACGCTTCTGACACACTGCGAGCAAAAACATTTTCAAATCATGACAAAAATAAAATGGGAAAAAATGATTTAAACATCAGATTTATTTCGTATTGCTCACGTTTGTCTTTGTTCACCTTTGTTCGGTCTCATTCTGATCAAAAGGTTAAGAGGTAGCCCAATTCTGAAAGCAGTTTAATTTTCCACGGAGAGTACTCTGGTGCAACAGTTTAGTTCGATGAACGTCTGGCTGGAGGCAAGGGAGGGAGAAGAAGTAAGAACTTACGCAACATGGCATCAAAGATATTATGATGGTGTGCAACATTTCCTAGAGAACCACTCCATGTGGTTGCAAACCAATGTTACCGAGCTGAGCCCACCAACAATCAGAGGAGAATGCTAATTCCACACGCTGATTGTGCTAACAGCGATTGCACATAAATCAACATCCTTGTTTGATTTATCCCATGTAAGTTGAATAAGTAAGAGGAGAGGATAATCGAAAATGACCTTTTTTGATGGTAACTCATTTCTTCTATTGACCCTGCAAGTGTCTTTGTTGACTTTTTGCCACACCCATAAACAGCACCAGTTAGAAATTGTGGGCTGAGTTGTCCGAGTCAATCATTATCTTGTTCGAACTAGTCATAGATTTCATTGTGAATTTTTATCTCACGGTTTGCAACAGCCTTGTAGCTTGATAGTTGTCTTTCTTTTTCTTCTTGTTCTTTCATTTCAGCTGCAGCTACATTTGGTTCAAACAGTACATTTGCTGCATTAGCAAATTCAAATGCAAGTACACCTACATTTGGTAGTCTGGCCATGGCAAACAATCAGTCTGCTTCTGGTGCTGCTGCAGGTGGTGCAAGTGCTGGTGGAGCAACTGGATTCGGAGCACTTGCACAGCAGGCCAGTCCATTTTCATCACCAATGTCTAAGACATCTGGTTTTCCACTGTAAGTACTTACTCATACGAGTAGTTGGCATTTGCTCTCTAGTTTCAGCCAACATTAACATTAATTTTATCCGGTATCCATCCATTTGGATTTGACCATTTTTCCAAAAAGTGGAACTTGCTGTGTTGCCAATATCGATGCTCAACAAAACCTGCTTGTGTACTGTCTGTACGATGTGAAAAATTGGATGCAAAATCAAATTTGTTCTCCCTCACCCAGCTGCTAACTTTTTAATTCCAATTACTAGTTCTGTTCTAGTTCACTTGATCACCAGAATAAGAATAGTTTCCATCCATTTTGATCCTGAAAAATGTGAAAAACTTGGGGAAATTTTTCTAAAATGCGGAACGTGTAGCAACCCTGTTAAAATCGCTGCAGTTGCTTGGTCCAGTGAGCAACCCTGTTCCTTTTTCTTGCCTTTTTGTTGACCAACAGCGAAAACAGTGTTCATTTCACATCACTCACTCTGTCTTCTTCTTCTTCTTTTTTTTTTTTTTTTTTTTGTCAATTCCAGGAACAGTGCTGCATTTTCAGCATGGAGATCATGAAAGACAGACAGATAGCAATAGCATCATTGTGATAGTTGCTACTCATTAAGGCAACTGGTATTCATCATTCATTCATTCATTCATTCATTCATCAGTTGAGTTGGTGACTGGTGTCTTTGACTGCGACTGATGTTGCCAATTGGGCTGTGCTCGTGCTTACTTCTCAACTTTTATAATTATATGAATTATGTTTTCTGCAATCCCAATGTCTTTTTTTTTTTTAATATAAATTATGGAGATATGTACCAACGTAATTTTTATCGATAATTCGTTTCAATTTTGTGCTGAAATCAGTTTTCCATTTTCAGTTTCACGAGTTTGGAATTTGAATTTTTTCATTTTGACATGTGTGAACAATGTGTTTGCTTAAAAGATGAAGTGGTGAGATCACTTTTATTATTTCCACTGTTTTGTTGCACCCGATTTTTGACAGCAATTTACAAAATACAAGCTTATGATATGAGAACTCACATTGTCTCCTGTGTCTGGTCTGATTTTTGTTTGTTCTATCTTAAACCAGCTGAAACCGCCTGCACGGACAGATTGCCAATAATGGATAATTTGGGAGTTCCTGATTAGAGGTATGGAAAGGATACCACTAACCAGGACTTTTCAGTTGGTTAGCCTTCCATTCTGTTGCATTATTTTCAGTTTGGTTCAAAATTGTGATTTAAACTCGTGCAATGCACAAACAAAATTGCAAAAAACAAACTCTTTCTTTTCGTTTTCATCTGCGCATTACCTATGCCGATTCCGGTTTTATCGGAAAATACATTTCCAGTGTAAAATCGGAAAGGAACAACTGCTCTACGGAAAAAAACGGTAAAATTCGTTTGATGACTTCTCCGCAATCAACAGTCGCAAAACTCGTCAATGGATGCTGGGATGCAGTTTTTAATCACTCTCCTGCCCCCAAACTAAACTTCACAACCAAAAATTCATTCCACTTGCTTGCCTTGTTGTCCATGTGTCCCATCACATCAAAACTGAGCGCTCTCAGAACACTAGCCCTCGCATGTGCATAAACATGCATACGCATTGCACCCTCGCTTGCTTCCAACAAGATGACCACACTGCTGTCTCCTCATCACACCCAGTAAAACACCAGATCCTGTTTACAGTTGTAAGGATGAAATAAAAAAATGGGAATGAGGCAGCCAAGTCTCAGTATCAACAGACAGTCTGGTTTGTTTTTGTTCAAGATGGTGAGTAGGTGGTGAAACATTAGACTTGGCTGGGACCATTGGAGGGAGAGAGGATGGCGACGATGCAGATCAAATCTCAATGCACTCAAGGGTGGTCCTATCCCAAACAAATTCAATGTATACGAGGTGCATTATTTCAAAAGTGAGTACAGTTTGCCTGCTGCATGAAAATGGCAGAGACTTTTGATTGTTTTTGCTCTCGGTCTGTGCAAAAAATGGTTCATGGATTGTGCCTGGATTTTCTTGCAATGAATGAATGACTGTTCCCGTTTTGGATGTTTGGCACAATGTCTGGAAAAGTGGAAATCAACTTTTTTCGTTTGAAAATCGATTTCTTTGCTGCTGGCAAAAGTGCTGTCTGTCCAAATCAATTTGCAGCTGGAAATTGTTTTTATTGATGATAAATTTGCAGATTTCAATTTAGGGAAACGTCTGCACGTTTCGGGAGGGCTAGATGATCACCATTGGTGGATGACCATCTGCTCCAAAAAGAATGCCTCTGAAGAAGAGCCAGAGAGAGAGAGGGCCACAATTTTGAATGGAAAGTTGGATTTTGATTAGCAAATCTTGATTGACCTGGCTTTTTCGTGCTCCCTTGTGAAGTCAAGGCTGAAGGGACTCTTCTTCTTGTTCTTCTTCTTCAGGATATGCAATATCAAAGGTCGAAGATACCTTATACCTGTATTTGCCAGTTCAAATAACGATTTGGAATTCATGCATTCTGCAGTGGCAGCAGGGGGCACCTGCACACATTTGAGCTGCCTGCTACGTGCAACCCCAAGTGGAGGGGTTGCAGACAGGAATCAGCCCCAGCATGGCTCAAAAGGATAGAGCCTCCAAGATCCAAAGCTATTCTAAAAGCCCAGTTTTTTGAAAATCACCAGAGGGGTCTCCTAGGGAGTTAGAAGCACTGATCTAAGTCACTTGTCTGTCTCTGATGTGCGTTGTTGTCAAACTGGTCATAAGCCAAGGTCAGTGTGACATCAGATGAAAGGATATGGTTGTGGAAGAACCAAAAGAAACACAGAACATAAAAAAACATAAACACGCTTGCTGAATAAGAAAAACGTTTCAAGGCAAGTTAACTCCAAACAGAATTCCCTGATGTGTTGTTCGTTCCGTTTGTTCAACCGGAAAAAGTACAAAGTGTCTGGGTCGCTTGGTGAACAAGTGACCTGCATTCCCAGTTCATTCATACAAAACATCCCTGGAAATATTGTTGTCACAATGAAACAAAGAGATCATGGGTGGATCAAATTTCAAGGTCGTTTTTTTTTCGAATGTCCTTCACAGTTTTCACAGAAACTGCTCTTCGTTGACTATTTTACGAATATCACATCTGTTCCATCCTCCCCCAAAGACTGCTCCTATCACCTTCTTTTCTTCTTCTTTGGCGCCTGTTGCTGTTGGGATTTGGTTTTTCATTTTCGTTACTTTGAGCTGTGATTTATTTTCTGGGTTGTACGTCCTTATCAACAAATGAATCCAACGGCCGTATTCCCCATTGCAACTCACCCTCAGGTTCAACTCAACTTCACTAATATACTAACAATAGCCAATTCAACAGAGGGAAGCATTTTTCCAACAATACAACGGGAATAAGCGTTGTGCATAGAAATGAAATTTTCATGATACAAATGTGTCCATTGAATTGGTTATTGAGTGGCACCTGAGGGTGAGTTGCAATGGGGAATACCGCCGCAAGTTTCGTTGCTAGTTTCCATGTGCGGGTAGGAGAATGATTCCCCAGAATGTGAACCCATCCTCTTGAACAAATCGACTCCATGATCGGAGTTTTGCGAGTGTTGTATTTCGGTATCGATATTAGTGATTAAGTGATTTGCTGCCCCGAGGCCGAGGCCACAATATTTTTGCTGCCTAGTGACGTCGTAACTCCCAAGTTGGCAGGGGGCAAGATGTTGGCCACGCAGCATCCCGAAGCCCATGGGGTCTGGGGCAGAGAGCTATCCAGCATGGATCAAAAAGGGCAGAGCCACTGGTGGGTAGTTTGAGGGAGAAACCAAAGGCATGCACCAAAAATGGCATCCTGAAAACCAATTGAAAATGTTAAATCTTTTTTGGAACATCCATGCTTTTTCGGCACAACAAAAAAACAGAATATTTTTAAATGCCTGTATCTAAGTGTCACCAAGGCTGATTCAAATTCCCTTTGGAGCATTAGCAAAGAATGGTTGGCATTACAAGTGGCCAAAATCACTAAAATCAGGTGAACGCCAGCCAAGCTCTTGAGCCAACTTGCAGAATTCATTTATCGACCCGCGTTACATTTTCATGTCCCGGACTTTGCAAAAGTTCTTACACAACTAATTTGGGGGTCATTATTCCCAACACCCCAAACAAGGGCCTTGCCCAATGTCCTATCTCTTCTCCCAAAATCTGTTCAAAAATACATTGGGTGAGTCTGCTGCAGGGGTGCCATTTGAGGGCAGGGAGGGTAATTTGCCCTCCCCCCTCCCCGAATTATAGATATTCCCGATAAAGGCAACAACAATGCTGAAGTTAAAGGTCATTGACATTTGAAGGCAGTTGAAGCAATTAAAGCACGAAATGCAAGGGATTGGGCAGTTCACATTGGCTGCTTCACATTTACGAGAACAGGCTCAGGAGATTATTGTTCACATTTGCGAGTATAGGGTTTGTGTGACGGCTGTGCCCCCGTTCTCTCCCTCCTCGCCTCAAAATTATCAAGAAACTCAATTAGGGTCACTATTGACAATCAAAATTTCTTCAGCTTCTGGGCTTTACAGCCCCAGACACCTGCCAGGGGCATTGCCACTTGGAACCCACTGGGGCTCTTAGCCAGACCCCATTATGTCTGGGGCAGGCTCTCTTTTCAGTCCACCTTCGCGATTTATCTGCTTATTGGTCCCCTGTATGAAGCTGTAATTGCGCCCCTGGTCTGCTGACCAGTTTAAGCGCAGCAGACTTTGTGTATAAAGTGGCTTTTAGATCGGTGCTACAAGTCCGTGGCAGGCTCAGGGAGTGATTTTCAGGAACCTCTAATTTTAAATTTTGTTTGGACCTTTGGGGTGCCACCCCCAAACCAGAGTCCCTGCCCCTTGGGACCCCGTTGCAGGACTCCTGCTCCTCTGCCCCTTGGAACCCCTATGGCCTTGATGGGTGGTGGCTGCTCCCAGACCTCCCTACACAGGGGGCTAAGCCTTGGCATCCAGATTTTTACCAACCCCCCCCCCCCAAAGAGCACAGGGGACCAGCTATTCATTTACTTGATGACAGATTTTGAAACTGATTGTGGTTTTGCAAAGAGATGATTATAAGCTGAGTTGCAATGACGCCCCCTTTCTTAAACCTTTTACATTTTCAGTTATTTATTGTTGAAAATGAAAAAAAAAACATACATTCTGTGAGAGGCTTACGCTGTGATCAAACGTTTTCTTTGCATTTCCATCATCTTTCTTTTTCTCAATCCTTCATATCTGACTGCTAAAATGTTCTCTTCGTCTGCACCCTATTTCCTACTGCATTCAAAGGAAAGAAGACGAATGAGAGGAAGGAGAAAAGGGTTGCAGTGGTCAACAATCGACAAGTGGACTGGCATTTCAACTACATGGCATTACAAGAAATCAGCAGACGAAAACACTTGAAGCGTCATAACTTTCTAGAATTTTTCACCACTGAAAGTACCGAGTGGCAATAAAAAAAACTCCGTTTTTACAAATTGTGATTCGTCTAAAGAGTGATAACAAATCGGACAAAAATCGTGTTCATCCTTCAAAAGTGCATGACCAGAAGCGTATTTCCACACAGAGAGACAACATTCCCACAATTGATTCTCTTCATTGGAAATCTTCTCACCTCATTCTTTGTTCGCTTCGAAGTTCGATGAGAATCGTCTGGACAAATTATTCCACTCAACCAGACTGCAGCAGGGCCACGCTTTAAATGTTGCAAGAGACGAAGGATGGTGGCAGCGGATATTCGATATGACAGACATGAGACATTTCGACGAATAAAATGCAGTTTGATAAAGAGGACAAGTCATTCATCGATCTGAGTGAGGAGCACAGAACAATTGGATATGACTGGAGGTTAATGGAGGATATGACTGGTGTTTCCATCGCGGTCCTGTCTCAAGATCTGTTTTCAACATAAATGACAACCAGGGTCATTTTTAGTGGTGAAGCTGTTGCAACTTAAACGCCATCTGCAGGGTTCCATCCATACTTTAAACTTTTATTCATCAACAACAGTCATTTTCATCTTCTTCCTTTTTGGTCAGTTTGGGCCACTTTGTCCTTCTTTACACATATTCAATGTTTTCATCTTTGCCATTGTGGCAAAATCATAATATAAAATATCGAAAACGCAAAACTTTTCTGCAATTTGCCCTTGGTTAATATCAATTCTTGGAGAAGGGGAAGTTTATTTCCAACACGTATACAGGGTGGCCCTAAATTACTGGCTGCAGCTGATTGGACTTGTTCCTCATGTTAGGAATCAAACTTGTAGAGTGACAAAATTCACTCCGACCCCCCATTTCGGAGATATGCCTCCCCAAAGTTCTCAATGTGAACCCTTTTTGGGTGCATGTGGGGATTTTTGTAAAAATTTTAGCCATTGCTAAAAATCCTCCTCCTAAACTGCTGAACCTATCTTCCTGAATTTTTGTGAGGATGTTTTTCATGGATAGTTCGAGGCTACAAATTGAACTTCGTACCAACCATGTGGCACCTCCCGGCCTCCTGGTACCTGTTAGAAGCTAAACGCTGCTTGCTTAGCGATGATAGGTGACGAACACATAATGGGTGGTTAGAAATCATATTGTAAGTGGTCCCACTGGGGTCATGGAGGTTCAATATTTTGTTCAATCTGGTCCCAAGAATAACTGGTGCAAATTTCAACCAAATCAGTCCAGCCGTTTAGGAGGAGATGCATTTTCTGTCCTTGAGGAGATTCCCTGTGTCCGTTTTGTGTAGTCCGACAGCAGCTCCAGTAAACATGAAAACTTCAAAAGGGCATAGAAAAAGTTCCATCGGATGGATTTTAATTCTTTAAACACCATTTTTTAGGGAAAAATTCACATTTTTCTGCATGCCAAAATTGGAAAACACAAAACAATCGAAAATTTTCCTTATTTTTGGCGGCACCAGTCCCTTAATTACATACAATGTCTTCCATTTTTTGTGTGTGTTGGTACGAATATTTAACTCCAAAATTGTGATAGACAATACAGAGTGTTTCTGAATTAGTTGGCCATACTTCGTTTTCCGTATCGTGGTGACATTCTGAACAAAAAAAATGTAGAGTGACTTTTTGTCGTCCGATGACTTCTGGGGGTACTCACCGAAAAAAAAAAAACATGGGACCACACATTGTAATTCATGACATCACATTGGGGTCACTAAAAAGCACCTGGAAAACAAAGTCAATGCAAAACATTAAACGCAGGGATGGCAGAGAATGCATTCTCTGCCTTCAGAAAGCATTCTCTACCACCCCTGTATGTGTTGTTTTGCACTTGCTTTGTTGTGCAATTTGTTTTTTTTTTTTTCGAGGTGCATCCAGAAAGTTCGAGGAATTGTATTTTTCCCCAGATCAGGGGTGTGTTATGGGCCAGGTGAGCCATGGACCTTTAATTTGCATCTGTCTGGAGTCCACCGGACTTTATTTCACCACTCCAACCCTCTTACATTTTGTTCTAGGGTTTCTAGAAAAGTGGTCTTTTTAAGCACTGCCTGCAAATGACAATTTTTCCACGGAATGGCAGCTTTTAGTGCATTTTGCAGGGTGGGAGTGATCGAGAGGGTTACCTCTGCCTTGTGACCATTGGTTCACAATAATGAAACCAGGATTTCTCTTTTTTAGTGATCCAGTCCACAGTCTACCAGAATTTTCTGCTAAACGTGTCAGCATGGTTTGGCGATTGGCCCAATGCTGCTGCTTTTTTCTTTTTTTCTGCTTTTTTTTCTTTTTGGCAGCAAATTCTGGAACACTGTGGACGGATCACTAAAAAAGAGAAATCCTGGTTTCATTATTGTGAGCCAATGGTCCCAAGGCAGAGGTAACCCTCTCGATCACTCCAACCCTGCAAAATGCACTAAAAGCTGCCATTCCGTGGAAAAATTGTCATTTGCAGGCAGTGCTTAAAAAGACCACTTTTCTAGAAACCCTAGAACAAAATGTAAGAGGGTTGCAGTGGTGAAATAAAGTCCGGTGGACTCCAGACAGGTGCAAATTAAAGGTCCATGGCTCACCTGGCCCATAACACACCCCTGATCTGTGGAAAAATACAATTCCTCGAACTTTCTGGATGCACCTCGAAAAAAAAAAAACAAATTGCACAACAAAGCAAGTGCAAAACAACACATACAGGGGTGGTAGAGAATGCTTTCTGAAGGCAGAGAATGCATTCTCTGCCATCCCTGCGTTTAATGTTTTGCATTGACTTTGTTTTCCAGGTGCTTTTTAGTGACCCCAATGTGATGTCATGAATTACAATGTGTGGTCCCATGTTTTTTTTTTTCGGTGAGTACCCCCAGAAGTCATCGGACGACAAAAAGTCACTCTACATTTTTTTTTGTTCAGAATGTCACCACGATACGGAAAACCAAGTATGGCCAACTATTTCTGAAACACATTGTAAAAACCTTATCGGAAATTGTGCCACATATGGGCTGTAAAACGTGTTCGACGGTGGTTACTAAAAGAAAAACAGTGTTTTTGAACTCTCACATTGAAATGAATATTTCTAAAAAAATGAATAAACATGAACCCCTTTTAAAAACCTGAAATTGTTGTGTTGCATTGATTGTGCCGTCGTTATCCTACCAAAACTGAAATATTTTGCTTGATTTTGTCAAGTTTCTGCATCGTGACATTTATCGACCACATCACACCCCAATGTTATCATTTTATCTTTGGTGTGCAAACGTACATGAATCAAAACTCTCACATCAATGTCCACTCCACAAATACTCCATACTCAAAAGTTATTGCTAAAAATTTCACTGCATCCTCACGCTCTTGTTTCTCTCCAAACTGAAAATCTATTTCTACTGAAAAGTGTTTGTGACATACGAAGACTCGTTAAAAAATCGACTTAAGGAGCCACATATGGGCCTTATTCACAAACACACAAGATTATGATGCATTATAAACTGAAAGGAAATCAAGCTTTTCAGTTCTGGAAACAAAGAACTCAAACCAAACAAACATGACCGAAAACACACCAACTCAGTGGTCACAATCACACTCAAATTGCTTAAAGCAGCACCTAAACATTTTCTGTGTTCGATACATGCATAACAGGGCTTGGGCATGGGTAGTTCTTGTCTTTGAACGATAACTAACTACCTTTCGTCTGTGTCTTGCAAGCTTTGTGGCATGTATATAAAAAATTCAACTGAAAAGAAATGGCTGAAAAGTAAAAATAGACCTTTCCGGTAACGGGTCATTCTGTGTGCCGAATATTCTGATATGCTGGTTGCCGAACGAAGCTTTCAAATGAGCCTTTCTGTCCATCAACTTTTGCAAAATGGAGCTTATCAAAAGTCCTCGAACATAGGCAATATTTTAAAGTACTGGTTAACATAGGGGCCATATAATTTCAGCAAGGCTTGGTGCAACCTCACACGAGTATCATGATGTTTTGCGGTGCACGCTGCCAATGATTCACATGTCATGTGTCAATCTTCCATTGAACTTTGATGATGACGCGGAGTGGTCGTGTGATAACTGCTTAGCACATAGCAGCTTTGCTATTTCGATCGCACCCCAAGATCTTGTTCGCTCCACTGATGGCGATGTGGTTGCAGAGGTGGTGCAGAAATCACAAACACCAGAAAATTCCCAAGAACGTTCTTGCGAACCGACTCCATATCTAACGCCGATGGTGCTCCAGGCTATTGGTTCTGTTGGTCCGAGCTGTCAGCAACTTCTGGTTACTGGCACCGATTCTTCTTGCTCCAACAGCACGCTTGTCGACAGGCTGGCTTCATTAGAACAGTCCATTGTGAAATTTCGAGCCGAGCTCGACGAAATCAGGGATACTGTGCATGCCTTCATTAACGTCAATGGCTCCAGCCTTGAAGCCATTGGCAAAAGACTGGACGTTCAAGATGTGGCTCTGGCCAGTTTAACAGCCTCGTTAGCCGATCTCAGGCTGCCGCCATCGTCTATACACAACAGTGGTGATTGTCCCATTCTCCCGGCTCCTGTTGAGAAGACTGCTTCTGCAATCAGTTCTCCAAACATAACGGTGCCTGTTTCCCCCTCCTCCACCGTTGTTACCTGTCAAGACAAACCCACCCCCCTCATGGATCTTACCTTTACAGAATCGGTATCTCGGATAAGATCGCCTATTTACCACGGCCCATTAGACTCGAATCACTTGATTATTGGCGATTCAATTACTCGCTCGTTGCAATCTGCAAATTATGGCAATTTAAAGAACTGTCTGATCTTGTCCTTTCCGGGAGCAACAGTACAAGATATTGAACAATTCCTTGCTCGGTCGGCGGTGCTTCATGCCGGAATCCAAAGTGTCTTGCTACATGTAGGCTCAAATGACTTGTCACAACGCTGCACTCCCAGAGAGGTTGGACGTAGATATGATGCCTTACTAAGTACCATTGCATCAATTTCCCCAACTACAGCCGTAGGCGTTTCGGCTGTACTCCGTCGGAATGACGTTCCAGATCCAGTGACATTCACTGTTAACCAATGTCTCAAAGGCACCTGCGAAAGACTTGGGTTCTTCTTCATTGACGCCAATTGGTATCTTCAGCAACAGTGGCAGTCACGTGACGGTGTCCATCTGAATCGTTTTGGATCGCTCCGCTTTTCTTCAGTTATGAGCTGGTTCATGAAGGAACTGATGAGCATTGGTCATTTGAGACTGTTTTTCTTGGAAGGCGGCAAGTTTTTCAGTAATTTTTTACCTTCAAAGAAACTTTCCCAATGGTGTTCGCCCAGCTTAAGCAGTATGTCTGCGGGAATGCGATAAATAGTCCGTTTTTTTGTTCGCCTTTTTTATTTGCCTATCTGATTTTTTTATCTGTTCGCCTTCAAGTTCAACTCGAACAGATAATTTCACCTCAAACAGTTCGATTGCAAGCTCCAATTTTTTCCTTTACATTCCATTTCTTTTTCCGCATCTCAAAATACTTCGCTTTTCATTCATTACCTTATTTTTTCGGTCAAGGTTTTGCCGAACATTTTTTAAAGTGGGCACGAAGACCCAAAATGTCAAATAATGTTGAATTTACAGCAACCACCATCTCTCAGACCTGTGAGGATGTGGTCTCAGTCGATGCGCACTTGGAGCCACCTTCCCCACCCATCCCAACTGGGATCACTGCTCGCCTTCCTGTTTCTGTAGTGCAAGCCAGCAGCAGAAGCAGGATGGCCAGTGTTGCTCCGTCAGTTGCGATGGAGGGGGTAGGGATACCACCTGGTCAGTCCACTAATTCTCAACTTCATTTTACCACTGCTGGTGTCAACATGCCCACATTACACGCATTTTCGTCACCTGTTTCAATCACTGAGAACTTCGTGCAACCTTCCCCACCCATCCCAACTGGGATCACTGCTCGCCTTCCTGTTTCTGCAGTGCAAGCCAGCAGCAGAAGCAGGATGGCCAGTGTTGCTCCGTCAGTTGCGATGGAGGGGGTAGGGATACCACCTGGTCAGTCCACTAATTCTCAACTTCATTTTACCACTGCTGGTGTCAACATGCCCACATTACACGCATTTTCGTCACCTGTTTCAATCACTGAGAACTTCGTGCAACCTTCCCCACCCATCCCAACTGGGATCACTGCTCGCCTTCCTGTTTCTGCAGTGCAAGCCAGCAGCAGAAGCAGGATGGCCAGTGTTGCTCCGTCAGTTGCGATGGAGGGGGTAGGGATTCCACCTGGTCTGTCCACTAATACTCAACATTATTTTCCCACTCCTAGTGTCAACATGCCCACATTTCACGCTATTTCGTCACCTGTTTCAGTCACTGAGAACTTCGTGCTACCTTCCCCACCCATCCCAACTGGGATCACTGCTCGCCTTC